>JANKKI010000227.1:1800000-1967046 GCA_025175665.1 Cinchona pubescens
TGCATTAGTGGTACCATGTGTCAAGTCAGTAATCTAGAGTAAGAATCTTATGGTCCATTTGTTGCCAAATTCTTTAGTTCTGATATTATATGTTGATTGAAGTCTGTCTTGTATTTGAAAATTTCAATGTTGGAACTAAGCATTCATGGGATTTATGTTCTGCTTTGGAGATTATTTGGGTGGCTATAATCTGCTCACCCTCCACCTTTCGCTATTGTGTATAATGTGATTTGTTCAATTTCTTTTCTGCCGCACTCTACCACGGTTATGGAAGACGATGGAATGGAGATTGAATTTTCTTCGTTAGCTTTACATACTGAAATTGTGAAATAAGTTTCTGGCTTCAGCGGATTTTGTTGGTCGTGTTGTGAAGGTTTTTTTCTTGCTTTTCTCATGCTAGATAATTTCCAGAATGCCACTGGACTCTTGGTTTCTGCTTTTCTCTTTTTTCCTTTTATTTTTTTTTGGGCCACCGAAAAGGACCCCGATTTTCTCTAAACATAACCCCTTCTATCTTTGCATGAAATCCGAGCTTCACCGAAAACTAGTTCTGAGCCAAAAAACCAACTTAGAGTATCTTGTAAATTTTATAAGAATGGTTATATGTCAGTCTCTTAAACAAAACTAAAAGTAATATTTTCTCCCTCTAATTTTGTGAACAAAATCTTTTCATTTACGTGATCATTATGTAGGTCATAGCAATATAGTAAAAATTGTCATATTTGGATGCTAGCTGTGTATGTGCAATTTGTTATCATACATGCCTTCTATTCCTCGTATCAGAAGTTGACGGTTGAGGAATCAGGACCCAGATACAATGAATGAATAGAGCAGTAAATCCCCATGCCAGGGGGTTAAATTCACTAGTTACTTTCACCCATGCTCTCGAACTTAATCAAAGGTGATTTGATTGTGTATAAGAGACAGGGGTGAAGATAGCATATCATACTCGCGAATATTGAAGAATAGCGAATATCATGCAAATTCCACATAGCCTGTCTCATATACACATCTTCAGTGGGTATGCTGTCTCTTACAACACAGCAAAAGATGTGTATCATGTGGTCTATTCTTATAGGATTTCGTAGCATTTATCTCATATGGATTATGTGAAGACCTTGTCAATCAATTTAGCAGTGGAGCACTATTATATACTACAACTTTAAACCGTTAAACAACTATTGAAGTGTACAAATGTTTACCCTTTTCCAACAAGCAATGACTCACTATATGTATATATTGATAGATCAAGGTATTCCAATGGGTAAAATCTCTTTATTTCATAACTTGAGTTAATAAGAAAACAGTCTACATCATATGCTAAATCGGCTTTGTCACAAACATGAAAGCTCAGCAATGTATTTTTGTGGATAATGACTTAACACGCACTCAAAAAGATTTGATCTTGTCACATCTAAGATGGCCAAGACTCTTAAAGTGACATTTCCTCTACCAGACAAATTGCCCTCTTCCATGTGACAATCTATTTTATAAGATTAGAACATTGAGGAAATGTTTAAAACCAGATTCAAGTTGGATTAGTAAGGTAAAACTGTGGAGTTTCGATTAACTACTCTATTAAACCCTAGTCGACTTGTGGGGTAGCACGGGTAAACCCCGAGTTCCTCCGAATATACGAAGGATGAAAACATGCAAGAAATAAACAAGTCAATTCAAAAGTGCTAATTCCTGTCTCTTATACACATCTAGTTGTATAAGAGATGATACGAAAGCTGATTATAAATAATCACTCTGATATTTAAGTTAGTATATGATGCAGTATAGAGAGAAAATAAAGAAAGAAAGAAATTGTGGAAGAATGTGTTGGAATTTTGAATTAGAATTGTGACAAATAGGCAAAGGCAACTCCTTGGGTCTCTTCCAATGCTGGGGTGTGAAAGAAAAGGAAAAATCCCTATCCTAAATAGTCCGAAAGTGAACACTAGCTACAATAACGAAATTATCTCTCCCGAACTTCATTACACAATTGATAGGCGATGCAAACCTACTATGATCTCGATTTTCAAAATACCTTAATGTTGTCACACTAATTTTACACAAATATTTTTGAACATCTCTAGTATAACAACAATTTGAAGTAATTTCTTTATTTTCTTTCCTTGTTCACTAAAATCAGGTTTTCGGCATGTAGAAAACGTACGTTACATTTTTTTTTTTATACGACTAAAGAACACATACGAGAAGTTTACAGTCGAATGCATCAGCAACATTCGAACTGATTTTGTCTCATCTTCGTTCTAAATGGCATAAACGATCAACAATACGTTGTTATTTACCAAAAAAAAAGAGATCAACATACGTTGTTACTTTTCAAATACTAACTCATTTCTAACATCAAACTACATGCATTCACTTCCATACATTTTTAAGTCGTGCATTTTGCTTTACATTATTTCCAATCTTTTTTGTGTTAATTACACCCCTCATTATTCTTACTTGTCAAATGCATTCTAAGACTAATACATAACAGCCTCTTTGATGGATGAATTTGATTTCAAATCCTCAATCTAAATCCATTCTACTATTTGGATAAAAATATTAGTTGGCTAAATTTCAAATTCATTCAAAATTAAAATAAATTTCAACTACTAAAAATCTTAAATTTCAAATCCGCTCTAAAACTTAGTCAAGAGACATTTATTTCTACCCATTCAAACACTATGCAAGAGAAATGAGCTATTAAAAGAAAAGAAAGTTAAATGATATACCAAACACCAAAAATTCCGTAAACAATATTTTTCCCCCATAAACTAATGTGCATCCAAGTATCTTCCGTGCAACCTTCAATGAACAAAGAAATTGTAACAAAATTACAACAATTTTACACAAGGAATGATGAAATTGTTATTATTATTAAGAGAGGCGGCAGAACTTTTAAGAACCCAATGATATTAGTGTATGTCTTGCTCAAGGACTATTTAGGGCGACGATAGAAGTCAGATAGATAGGCTTAAAAGTATAAAAAATTCCACAATTTCTTTAAAAATCATCTCATTATATTTTAAAAATTCACATAATATAATATTGTGTGTTATTATATAAACTCTTAAAACTAATAAGATGGTGCCTCTAACCGGAACTTACCAAAAGTAAGATTCAAAGTGGAGATAAAAAGATGCATAATGAGATCCATACAGATTAAAAATGCTTGCCCTCTAATGCAAACAATCAATATGGGACCGACTACTTTTTGGAATGTCTTTATCCTTAATGAATGACAAATTGCTCCAATATGTAGAGGTTCCATACATAAATCAGATCTCATGGTTCACAAACAGAACACACACAACACCTAGTAGCTGCTAAAGAAAAAAAAAAATGGTGGCCATCTCGCATAATTCTTTGCCATCGTCAACTACTATTTTATCAGTTGCAGCTTCCATCACGGCCACCATTGTTCTCCTCAGAACCTTAAACGACCTTTGTGCTACACCAGTTCCAAAACCAATTAGCGTCGCGTTTCCGGGATCTCTCCAGCTTTCTTGTTTTCCCACCTCACCATTGTCATAGATGAGTTTGAAGGGCTCTCTTCAAACCAAATGTTTGAGGCAGCCAATTAATACCTAGGCACCAAAATCTCCCATTCAACTCACAGGATCATATTGAACAAGTCTGCGAAAGACCAAGAATTAGCTGTCACCGTATATAAAAATCAAGAACTCCTCGAGTTTTTCCAAGGTGTTGAGCTTAAATGGATCCTACATTTTACTCCTATGAATCAACCTGGTCAAGTTGACAAGAGGCTACAGCCTAGGTCAGAATTGTGACATCTTGAGTTGAGTTTCTCTTCCACAAAAAGCACAAGGAGATGGTGTTGAAAACTTACCTAACCCATAAACTAAATAAAGGACATCAAGGAAGAAATGAGGGTGGTGAGGCTAAACACAGTTGAATACTGCAGAACACACTGTTGGGCTAAGGAGACCGGTCGAATGGATGTACACAACGAGATGTCCTACTGCACTTTCAGCGGGCTTCAGAAACCTTGCCTATAACTATCTAAAAGTAGACGAACACATCCTATTCAAGGAGATTGAAGAGATGTTAATCGAAGTCCAAGCAACACCAGTAGAAATTGCAGGAGAGCTCATGAAGAGCGACAATGCAGATACTGCAGTGCACAGCCTCCTCAAACACCTCCGGATCAAGGAATTCAAGTCTGAAGACTAAAAAGTGCAGAGATTCAGACTTTATGTTCAACAGATGTAGTTGAACTTTCTAATATTGTAATCTGTTTCTGCAGGTTAACATTATCTCCGCAACAATTTTGGTGAACCTATTTATGTTATAACTTCGCAGTGTCTTTTTTTACGTATTTCACAAATCACAATAATAGCTTGGAGATTTCAACTTCACAGTAACGGAAAGAACACCTTTGAGAAACAGATAAGTTTTCAATTGTGCCAAATACCAAGATAAGTTGACTTCAGTTCTATGTATCATGGGAGCCTCGCTAAGTCCCAATATTGTTTTTCAACTCCAGAATTACCATGAACAGAAAAAAGACATTGAATTCATTGATTGTAGTCAACAAAAAACGGATGGGGAAATATGCCTTGATTAAACACGGACAGTGAAATGGACAAAGAGGAGAAAGAACCCCCATCTACATAGAACTATAGTTGGTTGGCATCACTGTGTCCCGTTTAAAACCAGAGATACCACCACAGGAGCTAAAATTACAAACAGAGAATATAGAAACAGAAGAATCACCTCGATAAAAAATTAACTTATGAACGAGTCATGCCTTGGTGGATACAAGTACCCCCAAACGCTTTTTGCTGTATGTGAAGCTATACTGCCATTTTCATTTCTATTTTCTGATGAGGATCATAACCTATCAGCTCAAAGTCGGTAGCAACAAATGAATCTATATCTTTTTTCTCTGGATTGATCTTCAGAATCTGTTTGTGTGCAAAAATAGAATGTGTATAAGAGACAATTATAATTCAAAGAGGAAAAGCTATCTCATCTATATTTGACAAAAAAAAACTTCATTGAGAGAGTGGCTTTTCAAATACACATCTTGATACAGAAAAATTGTCACCTACTATTTATCAAAATAAAAATATCAAATTGAAAATGAACTTCTCAATGAAACTACAACCATCTTTTTCTAAATTATTCAACTAAAATATACAAGAGAACTCCAGATGAAAGCCAGCAACATTCTCTTGTACTAAATGCAGAGTGTTCAATCAAGCTTCAGACTCGTATAATTAATAATGGTGCTCATGGTGCTCACATTCAAAGGAATTAAACATGCAAAGAGATACAATTTACTTACTGGGAAAGGTCTAGGAAGTTTCTGGAGCTGTTCCCGAAGAGGAATGACATGAGTCTTGTAAACATGAGCATCCCCTATTATATGGACTAAATCACCAGGAAGAAGACCTTTTGACAGGAATAGGCATTAGAAAAATGCATGATTCGATTTGATTTGATTAAGTTAGTTGAATGGTTGAAGAAAATAAATTACACATAGATCATCAATCATCTAGCTAAATGGGAAATAATTAGAAGACAAGAAACATATTTTATTTGTGTAATATTTATCTCTGATTGCGAAACAAAATGCATACCACAAACATGAGCAATCATGCATGTCAAAAGAGCATAAGATGCAATGTTAAATGGCACGCCAAGACCCATATCTGCAGAACGTTGATACATTTGACTGGATAGCTCCCCATTTGTTACATAAAACTGCAACATGTTAACATAACAGTGAAAATGATATAATAGAAATCAAACTAGAAGAAAAAAAACATATTGAGCACATTTTTTTAAGAGCAACAGGCATGTTCGCTTAACCTGTACAAACATGTGGCAAGGTGGTAAAGCCATCAACTTCAAATCAGAAGGATTCCAGGCACAAAGAATAATCCTCTGATCATTAGGATTTTTCTTTATCCTATCAATGACATCTAACAACTGATCGAATCCTTGGCCTTTATCATCAGCATTCAGATTGGTGTATCTGTGAAACTCAATACTTTCTAGAACCTTTCTCAGAGAAAACAAACGAGTTACTGATAAGTCAGGATGCAACTACATACCTGGCACCAAAGTGTCTCCACTGAAATCCATATATTGGTCCCAAATCACCCTCTTCCCTGTCTTCCAGGCCAATACTGAAAAAGGCCCACCAGGGACATTCATTAAATGGAGTGATGTATGAAGATAGACTATGATTTCTTAAAGTTTGTAGCTACCTGTCAAGGTATTCCCTGGATGCATTGCCATCCCATATATGAATTCCCTTTTCCTGTAGAACCTGTAAAGAGCACAAATTATTCAAGAACTTTTCTCTTCTTTATATGAAGAGCACAAACAAGCACCTATAAAATTCGAGCAGATTAGATGTCAAACACAACAGTGCCATAGTTCATGTATGTTTCCTTCACTCAAGCAGCAGTGTGGATTTGCATCTAGTGACCCAAAAATTCTACTTCATTTCCTTTTCCCTACCCGATTTGCAAAAGTTGAGAGACCCCAAAAAAAAAAAAAAAAAAAAAACTTTTGAGTCCCCAGATTTAGACCCAGCATTAATATTTACCCAGGTGATGTGTTTGCCTTAAAATGCAATTTACATGGTCAAATAAGTACCTAAAGTGGAGACCTTTTCCACCTTCATGAAAAAATAAAATATATAACGATGCCCTTCAGTGTGTTCTGCATATTTTTAAATCACTCTGGGGAAGGGAAGCGGGGGCTTGTAGATATCCCATTGGATAGAATATTATCATATAAGCATGAAATTATGTTAGAAAGTTGCTGTAATGTGCTTAATGCTGGTCCAATCCTGTCTCTCATTACACACCCTTTGCATTTGTTAAGAGACAGATAAGACCATTTGAGCTCTTCGACAACATCTCGCGAGAATACTCTCATGGAAGATTGTAAGTTCCAGAGCAGCACCTCGATGAATGCTACTTACTGGACACTAAGGTCTGCAAACAAGACTGTATATAGACCTTCTTAGAGTCCAGACAGAATCTCTAGGAACACATAAAAGGGAATTTTGCAGATGATAAGAAAGATACTTCCTTTTGGTAGATAAAGATGTATATTAAGAAACTAGAAGTAGGGAAATGCAACCAAGAGAAATTATTTCTCCATACCATGCACTATAAAAACACATTAAATTAGCATGTTGCCAACCATTTCTAATGTTTCTACTTGCTGCATTTTCATATAAGTATTACATATCACCAGAATACTTCAGAAAATAGTACAGAATCAATACCTTAGTAGTAAGAAGCGGAAAAGATTTCCGCAAATTGAATCGCATCTGTGAAATGTCCATTAATTAGACTTGCAATTGTCAAAAGTAAGTGTTCAATTAATATAAGACATGAATCACAAGACAAACATCTTTGGTAAGCAGAACAGAAAGGGCATTTCAGTACCTGGCAACCAAAATTTGAAAGGGTACCAGTTCCTGTTCGATCATCCTTGTGGTTGCCACTGACAATAATATCTTCAACCAATCTCAAATACATAAACTCATCATGCTTCTCAAATATAGCCTTTGGCAAGAAAGAAAAACTTGAAATGTTGAGCCTCTTGGAACTTGAACTCCTATTAGAATTCACCCAGTGGACATCAACAGGCTCAAATGCAGAAGTCTTTGCACGAACATACGTCAAAAAACAGAGGCGAATATTATTTTCTACTGCAGGTGGGGAAGAGTACCATGGCCGAAATAGTGAAACATCAACTGGAGGAATAAAAGTGTCACACTCAATGTTTGCCTCAATCTCAGTCAAGTGAATGGCTTCACACTCTGGTGCATTAAGTGCTTCCCTGTATCCAAATCATTAACATTTTTAGATCCCCTCTTATTGCACAAAAATAGAAGAGAAACCAAAGCATACACACCTTAATATTTGCCCGCCTCCTATAACATAAACTCTTTCAACCGAAGCAGAAAATGGAGATTCTGCAAGCAGTTTTAGAGCAGATGATAAGCTTCCACATGAAATGACATTATCATCAATAGCAGGACCAAGGCTCCCTGAACGAGTCAGTACAACATTAAGACGACCAGGTAGAGGTCGAAATTGCGGAGGAATGCTTTCCCAAGTTTTCCTTCCCATGACGATAGCATTCCTCTTCCCAGGATCTGTAGTAGTCATCGTGATCTCCTTGAAGAATTTAAGGTCAGAAGGCAACCTCCATGGTAACTTGCCATCTTTTCCAATACCCAGATCACGAGTTGCAGCCACCACAACTTGGTAGCTCCTCAGAGGAAGAGGCTCAATACGTGCATTGCCATCAGACACACTTAAACAAGAATCCACACTCATATCAGAAAATTCTCGGCAGGTTATTTGCCTAGCAGACACCTTAGAAATATGCAAAAAACTAAAAGATGAAATCACCGCTGCACTGTTAAAGAAGTGACACCAATTAGCAGTTGTTATAACCTGAAAACAATAAAGAGGTAAGTTGTTTCATGCTGACAAATCAGAATTGACACCGTAGTCCAAAAATCATTTCTCCAGAACTAAGAGTGCACTGCATTATTAATACAAATAGGTACAAATGAATAACAATAAGAAGTCCCTTGGCATCATTCAACTCTAAATAACAGTGCAAGATGAATGTGAGAAGGACATGTAAAATAAGTCTTAAAAATTAGATTAAGAAACACAAAAATGGGAATTGAAGAAGTCAAGACCTTTCCTTTCTGTTTGATTTGGTCATCCAAAACTGCATTGATGTGCAAACTCTCATGCTAGATGAGATCCTTGAAACCAGCAACTGGAAAATTGCCATTTTTAAGACATCAAGTTGAGTCTTTTGGTTGCAAATAACACAAACTTCGTCTCTTCTGCGATAAATATTCTGTTTAATATCTATAACACCTCTCGAATAAAGCCACTTGGACGTACACTATCCCACAAAAATATACCATACTCAAACTTACATTTCCACACAAAATCAACTGAAAATCAGTAGTAAAAGCAAATGTGTGAAAAACCCACTTCCCTATATATATATTTTGTATTCATTTTCTCATTATATGTATATATCCGATAAAAAAAATAAAAAAAAAAATGAACTTGACAAGAAAAAACAGCAGGAAAAAAAGAGTGAACTTTATGAACTTTACAATAAAATTGACAAAAGGTGCCCAAAACTCATGCAAAATGGAAACAGCAAGAAGAGATTCCGAAAGGGGTATTTTCCTTTTTCTTTTTTATTTTTAATTTTGTGGGATTCTTTAATCTGATGGCAGTTTGACAGCAAGAACCCTAACAAGATTATATTACATCAAAAATAGAACTGTGAGAGTAAAACTGTAATATTGCTATGTAAAAAATGGTGAAAGAAATCCAACCTGCAACTGCAAGAGTGAATAATAAGCGCAAAGAATCGTCGGACGACAAAGAAGTTCTCTCTATTTTCTGTCTGTGAAGATTCCCGGGGATTCTTGAGAAATGAAATTCGCGCCGTAAAAAAACAAATAATAATAATAATAAAAAATCGAAGGATGAAAGAAAAGGAAAGTCGTGTGAGCCAGAGCGCTTCTGCTGGAAAAACGAACAAGCAAAAGCGTTTTTTGTGCAAAACAGCAAAAGTAAATTCGGTTTTTGCGGTGGCTTTTCAGATTCGAATTTTGTTACTGCTGAATGCTGATCGTGTTCTATGGACGAAACGACACCGTTAGTTCCAAACCAGGAGTTTACTTGGATTGGGTTGAGAATTGTCTTTGATTATTGGGCCCCATTTTGTCTCTGAAGACACAATCATGATTGTGGATTGGGTTGAGAATTGCGTTGAGTATTAGGCTGGACTACTAATAAGGTTGCGTATTGCCTTGATTATGAGGCCCAACTACAGATTTGAGGTTTTGGATTGGGTTGAGAATTGCCTTGGGTATTAGGCCGGAAAATTAATGAGGTAATCTTGATCTAAGACAAGCTCAGCTCAGAAAAAAAAACCTGTCCTTTTCAATAGGATATGGGGATATCATGATATTTATTTTGTACTAATATTATTTTTTAATCGTATTATTATTATCTTTTATGTGTAATGTTCTAGAATTGTATCGAATGTGGTTAGCTCCACAATTGTATATTAATAGTATTTTACTATGAAATTAATTTTTATTTATTTAATACAAAAACTAAATGTTAAGCTAATAAAAATATGTGAATTTTATTTTATTATGTTTTGGACACTCTTTCGATTAATTTATTGTTTTGGTTACCAAGACATTTAGTAATATACATTTTTGTTGTTTTGTTAAATAGTGTAAAAATTTTATACACAATCAAAATTGACCTGTAAACTTAATTTGTATCTGTAATTATTTTAGAGTATTTAATATTATTATTTTATTTGCATTTATAGATATATTTTTTTACATTACTTGTCTACTTATTTGTTCTATATTATCATACCTATAGTTTATATGTAGTATTCTTGTAGATCTTAATTATTGTATAATATTTGCGGTATTCATTGTATCATGTGATGAACATTTTTTTTTTTTTTGTTTAACCTCGTCAATAGTTACTCTAATATAATATTTCTTTGTTGTTTTATCAAATAGTGTAACAACTGGTATTGTAGTTTTTAAATTTGAGATGTAAACTCAATATATACGGGCAATTATTTAGAGTATCTAATAGTATGATTTATTTGTATAACATGTGCTGCTTTTGATTATATTAATTACTTAACTAAGTACTTTTCTACGTTGTCACTCCATAAATTATGCGTAGAGTTTTTATGTGTTAAAATGATTATTTTAGAATATTTGGAGTATTCATCGTATCATAAGTTGAACATATTATGTACCTCATCAATAGTTATCTAAACTAATATTCTACAAAATAATTTTGGTAAAGACAGAAGGATCTAGTAACCCATAGTCTACAAAGTAAACTTGAGATGATAAGAGGTTTCCTTTATAATTTATTAGTCATGAGTTCGAGTCATTAAGGGATAACGGTATTTTGTTTAAAAAAATAATAATATTACTAAAAAATAAATTAAATTAGCAAATACTTTTATCTCAATTAAAGATTATGACTTTTTTATATAGATTTAAATTTTTTATTGGTAACTTATTGTTAATTTTGTGATTTTTAAGTTAGAGTAAAATTTTGATATTAAAAAGAGATTTTGTTGAATTCAAATCCAAAAAAAAAAAGACTAAAACATAATGAATAAAATTTGTTGCACGTATAACAAAAACTTCTACCATTTTATTACATTTATTCCTAAATTTTAGATAAAAGGAATTTTTATATTAATTTGGAATATGAATATAATAAATGTATAGTAGTAATATAAATTATAAAAAAATATATAGTTTCATCAGATTAAATAGAGAGTATTTTCAGATAAGTCAGTTATACTTCATTAAGGATGACTTACCCAAAAAAAAAAAAAAAAAACTTCATTAAGGACTTGTTAGCATGAAACTATTTAATTAAGGGTATATAAAGTGTGACAAAGAATAGGCACTTAATTACCAAATAGGTAATTAAATGCATTAATTATATTTTATTATCGAAATTTATATTTGCTAAGGACATGTATTTTAGACATCTCAAAAAAGGTAAAAACAAAATTGGTTAAGTTTTCCTCTCCATATTTGTATTTCATTAAGGGTGGTTATTTTAAGTATTACAACGAAAGGAGAAACAAAAATTAGGAGAAACAACTCGCATATATACATATATATACATACACACATATATGTATATGCGTGTGTATGTTTATTAATTTTTTTAGACCAAATATTTCGACAATTTTTTAGCATGGTTCAAAAACTCGATCGAGCCTGAGTTGACTCGACCAAATTGGAATCGGAATAAGATTGATCGTTCCGAGTCTGCTCTGGGATGTATCGAAGTTGCCGGAACTAGCATAGTGACTCAACGTAATTTTCCGATTCATAGCGATGTGCAAGATGATTCAAGGATTTGGTGAGAATCGTCTGATTTCAGCGAGTCGACTGGCGATCCATCGCCAATTTGAATAAATACTAACAGTTTCATCTTTGAGACTCCAGTCAAAATAGCATCGATTTGGCCGATATCTTCCCCAATTTTTGATCTTCCAAATTGATTGAGATGATTAACTCAACAAACCTACAAAGGGGAAGCAATTATTTGGGTGTCTAAGCCTTCAAAGTAGGATTTTCAACTTATTTTTTTCTCTCATTTTCAGTGAAGTAAGAATAGATTTTTGAAGGAGTTTTGGAGATTTAGTTGGGTGTGTGGTGGTTTTTGGACGACAGGAACTGTTTTGGGATGTTTGATTGGCGGCAACTTGGACTGATTAAGAGGTTAGATTTGATGTGGTGATGTCTGATCGATGGGGAAAGGAGAAGATTGAAAGTTATGGAATTTTGAGTTTAAGGTCCCAAGTCATAGTCCACTCTTAGTTAGGCTCAGTAGTTTTTATGTTTCTTATTTCATCCCTTAGTATTTTATTCTATATTATATTTTGACCCCTAAAGAACTTTAAAAGTTAGTAGGAGTATTATTTAAGGGGAATTCTATAGTCCCGTCGAGAGAATCATTCCCTTGGCTTTAAAGACTTGTACAGTACAAGTTTTCAAAGCACATAATGTTATACTGTACAATCTCTTAAAATACAAGGGAATGTTGATTGTAGAATTTTCTATTATTTAATCCTCAATTAGTTATTATCAAATTTAATTATGTTTGATGGACATTAAATCAAGTTGAATCTTGAATTGTGATTCACAAGCATAATGATTTCATTACTTAGATAACAAGAAAAAACAAATTTAATAAACAATTACAACATCTATAAGGCAACTTTTGATTGGTCTACTAACTACAAGTAAAATAATAATTATATGTTTTATGTTACCTGAGAGTTGCGATCACTAGATTTAGTATAATTGTTCATTGATTTTATATAATTGTTGTGCTTAGTTCATTGTCTTTTATATTTTTCTAAATTTTTTCATATCTTTTAAATACATTTTTGGTTTCTAAATTAATGAATCGCCCGAAATACGACCGAGATACCGAGATCGATGAAGAATAATACGTTCCGCGACCGTCACAATAACCACGACTTTGAACCATGTTTATGATTACTAGTCTTCGGTTGAAGCAATTTCGTGCATGTTCTAGGTTGCTTTTATTTCTGCTGGATTGTCTATTTCCCTGTGCACTATCATGCTCAATATAGGCAGTTTCCTACTTCAGTTGCTAGTGCCTGTTTTACGCTTGTCTGGGATAAACTTGTTTGTCCATTATCGATTGCCTTGCTTATCTAATCGTCAGTAGTAAGTGTTAATCTGTTATATGTGATGAGATTTTACAGTGAGGTTAACTGTTTGCCTGGAATAAGTCTGGTTGTGGTGCATTTGTCATTGCAAGGCGTTGAGTTCAATTTGGATCTTTACCTACATTGACCAACAGGTGCTAAAATACACACCATCGAGCTTAACCTTTTGTCATATCTTTGTTAATGTGGTGCTGTTTTGCATTTCAACAACACTTGGATTCTGGTGATATCATGTTGTCATGTACCCAAATGTCTTTTCAGTGCCTTCCCTACCAGTCCTGTCTTTAGTAACAAATGTGATATAAGGTAACAAACTGTATCTTTGCTGTCAGTACCTCATTATGCATGTAGCTTCAATTCAGTTTCAATTCCTTTTTGCATTCTTTTGGATCATCTAAGCTAACTTAATATTATAACATAGGTTAGAGTACGTTCGAATACTTTCAATCTTGCCAATGTCGGGCATGGATTGAGATTGGAACTTTGCATTGTGTGATACCCCAAACTCCTTGTTATTATTGCCCGGCTTTTGAAGACTTAGATGGAACTAAGCTGTTTATGACTAAATGTAACTGATTGCACTGGCACACAATATAATTATATTTATGAATACACCAAAAAAAAGAAAGAAAAAAAGACACAACTAGTGACTATAGTCAAAGTTAAAAATAATTGTTTTAGTATTTTTTTTCCCCCTAGGTCTTTACAAATGTTACAACCCAAATTGAAGAAATGAAAGATTTGGTAATCGTAATACAAATCGAAGAAAATATAATTGAGTATGGACCTTGCATCTTCATCTTTTAAAATCTTTGGAATAAAAGACTGTTGTATCCTTCTTTCTTCTAATTTAGCCATCTTCGTTACCATAGAGATTTGGATTCTCTTCATTTCTTTTCATCCATTTATTACATCTAATGACTAAAGTTAAAGAAAACAATCTTAGTATACTATTAGTTTTATCTCATTGAATAGATCATCAAATTTACAATTCAATTCATTTAAAAAAAAATTTCACTGTTAAATTATGTATCACAACATCTAGTGTAAAAATTTTAAACTTGTGTCATAACAAACATTGCTTAACCAAATGATTTTTTTTTTTTTTTTGGAAAAACCCTTCGCTATATGTTCAAGTTTCAAACCTTGTTACATTCTTTCTGAAGAAGCTAGCCATCTTCTTATGCGGTGTTAAAAACACACGCATATACATATATGCTGTCTCTTATACACATCTCCCAGATGTGTAAACGAACACATTATTTTATGTGTAAAAGGATCTATATGTAACATATCTTTGATAATTTTACAAAATAAAAGGCTAATGTTACTGAGCCTAACTAAGTAATTTTTTATGACCTGTCTCTATCTCTCTATTTCCATCTACAAGGACATTTATATAATTAGTAGCTGAAAATTTTCTTTTATTGAAAAATTAATGAAAAAAATAAGTACAAAATTGTAGATTCGGGTATCCGCGATTCCGAACCAATTTTAGAAAGTAATCGAATGGCCAGTTACCTTATTAATACATAATTCGGATAGGTTTAACTTTTTCTTTAAACGCTCAACCGGTTCGAATATTTTCATAAAGTATATGAAACCGAATTATTCGGTGTTCATGAACACTCTTTTATACTAGATTAGTAATATGAAGAAGTTCAAGAAAGTAATTCTGGCCATTTACTATTTTTTTTATCTTTTTCTATGTCCCAAATATTATTTTTTTCCTTCATTGCAAATTTTCAAGATTTCACATTTTATCAAACGTGATAGTATTGGGGTTTTTATGACAGTAACAGATTGTAAATATTAATCAAAGTTCAAGCTTTTATGGAAGAGAATTCCACTGGTATCCATTTCAATTTTATCACCTCTACATTCTGTTATATCTAGTAACAGAAATTATATCCTGATCGAATACACAGATCAACTAAACTGTGACCTACCTAAACGAGAACCATCTTTGTTTAATATAATTATGATCCCTTTGAATGGCTTCCATCAACTTGTCAGCCAAAAATGAGTCTGGTTCATTGTCTCGGTGTTATGATAGTTAAGGGTCTTTGTTACTACCCTCGAGACTTTCTAAGAACAGCCTACATATTTCAAGGATAACGAAACGTATAACCCCAAGAACTCAGCCGCATAGTAAATGGTGTACTACTTGTCAACGTTTATAATAATGATCGAGTAAGTTTTGGCTAAAAATCAAGAAAATCTCATTACTTTTTAATCATCTAATGGCCTGCACTACTCACTCCACATTACAGAATGAGTAGCAAGTTTCCAAATGATCAGGCAAGGTTCAAGACTTAACCAGCGTCAGCCATGCTATTTTTATCAGACTTGAAAGACACCCCCAGTTATTAAAATTTGGATTAAAGCAAAGTTCCCAAACGAAATAGAGACTTGAAACATGATTGAGAGCCCTTCTTAAGTTTAAAAAGTTTTATGTTGTTCTTCCACTGTGAGCCTCCCTGATATAATGAGAGAGTTCGTTTTGCTGCTCCAACCATGACTACATAACCTGGCAGCAATTATGTGATTTATGGTTTTGGTTTGTCTTGGATATGGTACATCTTACCATTTTAGCTGCTCTTTTTTATCTAGATATAGTACTATGCTATTCTTTAGTTATTTGATGACATTTTCTCTGCCTTTTCAACTGTTTCTTTGGATTTGGAAAATAGTTCTACCATCATCCTAAACATTTTTCTCGTCCCGATAATCCCACATCCCCTCAAATTCTTTGGTTCTTGATGATACAAGTGTTTGTTTAACTGATTAAATCTGGTCAATCTTGCCAACATATGTAGTTCCTTCCTTCATATGCTGTTCAATCAACTGTCCGAGTTTCTTTAATTTTTTTTCAGACCAAATAATTCGACACTTAACGAGTATTCAACACCAACTTCAGAACACTGCATTTCTTAACCACCAAACATGCAGATTACACACACACACACACAAGCCATGCTCATTGGCCCTCCTCGTGCATTCTCTAGCTGGATAGTGATGCCTCAGTTTTGATTGATTTTATGCCGCAGCGTGTACAAATTAATTACTTGCGTCAGTTAAAATGCGCTGCATTTGGACGAGGAATCTGCCATTATACATCAAAGATTCAAATTCTTGTATGCCTTTTGCACGTATGGAATATGCAATATCTTATTTCCCCACCCCACGAAATGTCTAACGTTGTTGACAAGAAGCCCAAAATTTTAGAGTTTTAAACCTCTCTCGGAAATCCTAAGGAAAATTTATTAAGCAAAAAGATATCATTTCGACGTTCATCCCCTTTCTTGACAAGGAAAGTCTATAAAATCAGATTAATGACCAAAAGCACCTTTTAATCGTCCACTTCTTAATTCACCATAAGAATTGTACTTACAAGCAAAACGTACCACGTTGACAGAAACCATATTTCCTAGAAAGAGCAACATAAGCCTACACATTTTTAGATGAGAACCGAGGATAAACCAGCCCCAGGCAGAAAATATTCATGTTCGTAGAATTCACCATTGCAATGAGATTTTACCTATACAGAGATGTATTCAAGAGACAGTTTCTCTACATACATTTTTATATATTTTTAGGTAGAGATTGAATGATTCTCGACCATGTCGATTTCATCATTAGTTGATCAAATGGGGTTCTATGTACATAATCCATCCTTCAGGAACATCTGTGAGCCACAAAATCCACCTGATGTTTCAAGATTTTTATCAAATTGCATACAGTACATACAACCACTTATAGACAGGTCAACAAAGTGGTAAGACATGGCAAAACTAGGGGAAGTATGGTTCTATTAAACATCTTACCGCTAAGTCCAATTCCTTTTAGATCGATTGTGAGTGAGCTTATCCCTCCAGAGAGCTGTAGCGTAGCACAATAATAATGAGAACTCAAAAAGCAAATCAAGATTAATCAATTTGACATCTGGGGGGAACTAAGATCACGACAATAAGGTGACAGACAAGGAAATTTCTACTAAAATGTAAGAATTTCTTTTTATCTAATATTTTGCTGAACGAAAAGCACAAAATTCAGCAACTCTCGTGTTGTTCCTTAGAAAGCTGAATAACCATACCTTCAATAGTATTTCCAATAGGAAGCCCAAACTGACAAGCCTTAATCGTGAACATTTTCTATCAAAATGATAAAACCCATTGATTTACTTATTATGCTTACAAACTGCAAACCAGTGAGCCACTAACTTGCCTATTAAACAAAGTTTCACAGCACCTAAACTTGGTTATGCTGTTTTTACATGTGGAAAGCAACAAAGGTAGAAATATTCTCTCCAACTAAGCTTACTAGCAGAATGCATCAAAAGGAATACAAAGAGCAAGGGTAGTTATATGCATGACATTTAAGTTCTTATCTGAACTGCAAACCACAAGGACGTATCAAATATATGACGAAAAAGTTTACCTGCATCACGGTAGCGTTCCTCAACTGCAGCAATCAGCATGTTGCGAACAAGATCAAACTCCTTGGTTTCAATGCATGGTTGGCCAGAAGGTCTGAATTGATGACAGAGGTCATTACTTTGTTCCTTTGGCAAGGAAGGTATGATTAAACAGAAAACTGTACATTGGCATGTGACAGTAACCACACTCCATTTTTGTCCAATCTAGTGACCAAAATTGAACGATTTATGTTGCATTCTGGGAATGTATATAGTGAAGTGGCCCACCAATAAATGAGATATGCTTTGGTGACAACATAGTTATTTCACCAACTATAATTATGCAGTTTAAAAGTCATAGCCTCAGGTTACCACAATAAATAGTAAAGTTCCTTCTCCATGAAACTTAGTTCCATCCCAAGCACCCCCTCCTCCCCACCCAATAAATAAATAAACAATAAAAAAAGCCTCCCATAAGCAGTTTATCCATAGTTGTATTCCACCAAATTTGGTTTATACTCATTACATATCAAATGTTTCCTGTTGATATAAACTACTGACTTTGGGGTAGTAGGTTTGATGCTCAGCACGGTTATCGTTTCCACTTATTCATATTCCCAACCTTGTGCAGGACATAGCATTGTAACTTCTCTAGGTTCTAAGGGACTGCAGGGTGTACCTATCCAGTTCTGAAAACAACAACACATCTGAGGCCACAGACTGAAATGATGGCTTTGCTGATTCAATGATCCTCATACCATCACTATATGCCAAGTACTTGTTGACTTGTATTGGCACCTAGACAAAAAACATAAATAATACGACTTAGGAGCATTGCTAATCACAAAACTGTACTTTTGATCATTTACATAGCATCCCCCCAAATTAAATACATTATTAATCACCCTCAAATTCATAGCAAAGATATCAAATATATAAACATACCTTGCATCTCACAGCAATATTAATTGCATCTGAGGGTCGAAGGTCAAAGCTGATATTCTCTATTTCATCACCCAACTGAATCATCACAACCATAAAACTAATAACACACTTACTAAAAAGAACCAAATAATCAATTTGGCAAGATAGAATCTAGATTTGAATACCTTTGAGAGATATAGTTGAGCAAAATACGCTTCATGGACTCTCTTAGTCACACGAACAAGTTTCACCTACATAAGACGCACACAAGAAACTAAGATCAAAAATAGGTTCGAAGTGATGTATCCAGTTGTTGGAGCAACCAGTTTTTCAGTAGAAAGAGCAATTACAAACTTACCGTATAGCCCATCTTATCAATCATTTCCTGAACCACTTGATATATTGTGGGCCTAGCCTGAAGCAAACAACTATCTTGTCATTTACAATCAATCAAGTGATTCCAATTTCAAAACTGAGTACAAACGTCTGCAAGAATAAGACTCACAATTTGGACATTGCGTACAGCTGCCATGAGCAGGACACTTGGCATCTCCACTGTTACAGAAGCCAATGCATGGTCATAAAGAGAAATTTAGACAAATTTAACACTGTAGGAGAATGATATTATAAACACGTACAAACAATGATCGGGAGAAGAAGACCAGTCCCATCTTCCATCTTTAGAACAATTGCAGGATGTGGAGCATAATCGGGCAAATGCCCGCTCTGAGGGTTGTTATGAACACACCTCAAATGCCTACCATCCCTCATCTTGATCATAAAGGATCACAGTTCCTCACCTACAGTTGTAAAATCATTAGGACGGAACAATCAGGAATATTGACATGCCTTTATATCTTCAATGCTTGTTAATATATCAGTATAAACAAATAACATGACACTTTCCTAACCAATCAAATTAACAGTAACCTCTGCCAGTATTAAATAGGATATATCATAACAATCACTAAAAGTATATTTTTTAAAACTAATATCAGAGCAATCTGGTACACAAGAAAATCTCGACCTAATGACAGTACAACTGTAGCCCCCCAACTAGATCCTTTATCTCCGAGGCCTAATCACGCGCCTGCCTAGCTCTCACTAGGATTAAACAAATTAAATCACACCTATAACCCATGACTGAAAATCCAAACACAGGTTGCACACATTTTCCAAACAAACTTTGATACATAATACAAGCCCATCTAGGTTTCCAAAATCTAAGCAAAATACAACCTTTGTACAAACAACCAACCAACATATATCTACAAACTAGAAATTACAAACTTTAAACTACTAGTACAATCATTACAAACAACTATAGTCAACCAAGAAAACTCCTATTTGTTACACGATCTTCTCACAAAATCCTTGGATCTATGTAAGGAAAAACAAATTCCAAAGTATTATGAGCTTATGCCCAGTGAGGTCCAAATAACGAAATCAGTTTTATGTTCTTATAAGGGAAACATAGTAAGGCAACTAAAGAATTAAAACATAAAAATAAATAAACACATATGAAGCAAAATGAAAGTCATATAGAGGTGGACACAGTAGGCCTCAAATTGAAGCCGCTTCTCTTGTTCACCAAGCAAATAAAGGAACTTCGGTTTTCAGCTTTCACCTTTTTAATTCGAATAAATACCTCCGGATAAGAAATTTCCAGCCATGAAACCCAACACCAAGTGGCCACAACAAAATTGGTAAACTCGAGAGTACCGATATAAAATCACACGCCCACACATCGACGATCATCCCATCCATGGTGCTTGGGTTGCATAGCCATGGTAGATAGACCCGTTCGACCGAGTTTATAACTAGCTCGGCGTGTCTACTTACACAACAAGGGCCCAATTCCCCAAGTGCGATAAAGTACACAACCAGTCAGAGCTGACATACATCACGCACAAGTAATTTTACACAAACGAATTACTCATTCTAGAGGAGTTCAAGGTAAACTAATTGCACCATATACTTAACTTGGGTAATCAATTAGCACATAAAACCACAATTCCAGATGGCATTGAATTCCTTATAGACATATTTATCCTTCCCAGACCTATTTCTACCTTTAAGAGACCTCCCAAAAATATCAAAAAGGGTCTTTCAAGTAATCCTGGTTAAAGGTTATCAATATATATGTAAACTCCAAAAATAACCTCTACATTAACCCCAAAAATACCCTTCATTTTTCCTACGATGCCATATCCTCAACTTTAGAAAACCTAATATGTGTACCAAGAGACAGATCTAGACTTGATCTCCAATGGATCTTCCTCATAGCTAGTGCTTGATAGCTAAACTCCTTCTATCCCTTCGTTGGCCATCTTATTCAATGATTGGCATCCAAACTTGATATCTTGCATGTGTTCCCTAACTTCATTAATGGTATAAAGGCTGAGACGCCGTCTAACCTCCCATAACTCAAAGTCCTTTTGCTGATACCATTAAAATCTTACACATCCACTTGAACTCCAATTCCATCACTAGTCTCGCGTATCATATAAACTCATTTTGTGAATCTGCTATCAAGTGACAGACAGTGGTATTCTCTTTAATGAGTGTCTTTCTCTTACAATTGCTAAGACTACCTGATGAGGGTAGGAATATCCTCTAGTACAAGCAAGAACATTGACCTATAGCCCTCCTAGGGTTACATAGATTAATGATAGAGGTGGATACAATAGGCCTCAAATTGGAACCGTATCTCTTGTTCACCAGGGAAATAAAGGAACTCCATTTTTCAGTTTTCACCTTCTTAATTCGAATAAATCCCTCCAAATAATAAATTTCCAACCATGAAACCCAACACCAAGTGGCCACAACAAGATTGGTAAATTCGAGAGTACCGATATAAAATCACAAGCCCAACACTGACGATCATCCCGTCCAAGGTGTCACTTGGGTTGCATCACATAGCCATGGCAGCCACATCCTAATTGTAGTATACATGGATGCTTCTAAAGAAGGTTTGGGTTGTGTGTTAATGCAAGATGGAAAAGGTGATTGCGTATGCCTCCCGGAAATTAAAACCTTATGAGCAAAACTATTGTCAACTCACGACTTGGAATTGGCGGCAGTAGTGTTTGGTCTAAAGGAGTACGTGTTAATCCAAGATGTATAACTTAGTAAGTTTAACCTAAAGTTTACATAAACCAAGCTGGAAATTGGAATAATAAAGTTGAACTTGCTATGCCCTACATATTTGTGTGTGCCATATTGCACCATCTTATAATTTAGGTATGTGTTTATTTTTATTCTTTAATTTTCACGGGAAAAATAGCCTGAACCGGGTACTTGTGGTTAAATTGGGCAAATTAAAAGAAAGGAAGACATTCTTGTAAAAACTATCACCAACGGTGAGTGTCCTTGGTTTTTGTTTTAATAAATATGTCTATAATGAATCTCAATGCTATGACTGGAATTGTGGTGATTTTATATGCTAATTGATTACCCAAGTATATGGTGTAATTAGTTTATCTTGAACTCCTCAAGAATGAGTAATTTGTTTGTGTAAAATTACTTGTGCATGATGTATTTACCTTGAACTCCTCAAGAATGAGTAATTTGTTTGTGTAAAATTACTTGTGCATGATGTACTCGGTTATGGTAGAAAATGTCACCTTATGAAGCTCTATATGGTAGAAAATGTCATTCACCAATATATTGGGATGAAGTTGGTGAAAGAAAGATTATTGATGCAGCCAACGTACCTTGGATTGAGGAAGCTTATGAAAAAGTTAAACTCATCCAGCAAAGGATGCGTGCAGGTCAAAGTGTAGAAAAGTTACGCAGATAATAGAAGAAAAGACTTGGAGTTTGAAGTCCAGAACCAAGTATTCCTCAAGGATTCACCTAAGAAGGGCATAATCCAGCATAAGAAAAGTAGAAAATTGGGACCTAAGTATGTTGGGACCATTTGCAATATTGCAACAAGTAGGAAAAGTTGCGTATCGGTTGGACCTACCACTTAACCTGTCAAAGATACATAATATTTTCCATGTTACAGAAACATGAGCGAGTGAAAGAATTGGAGTCCGAAGTGGAAAGAGAGACTTTAATGATACTAGCAAAAGGACTTCTCTTATACACATTAGATGCGTCTCATGTACTGTATATTAGCCATTAATGAAGTTAGGAAACACATGCGAGATATCAAGTTTGGATGTCGAGCATTGAATAAGTGGCCAATTAAAGGGATAGAAGGAATTCAGCAATCAAACATTAGCTATGAGCAAGAGTGGATCATGGGGGGTGGGGAGGGGCGACCACCCACCCAAGATTTTCAAAATTATGTTTTTCTCCTCTTAAAATTTTTTACATTATTATTATACTATTATAAAAATTAGACTTTGCCCCCTCTCTCCCCAAAAAAAAAATTTAGAGCATATAAAAAAGTATTCCCTATGTATGTATTTATACAATACTCTTATTCCTCAAGAGTTTCAAAAATATTTTATTTTCCTTGATTTTTTTTTTAAATTTCAATAACTCCCTTTAAAAAAATTAGACTTTACCCTGTAAAATTTTGCAACAATTATAAAATTGTCTCTCCAAGAATATGTATCTATAGTTTTTGCCCCCCAAAGTTACTTCTGAATCCGCCCCTGGCTGTGAGGAAGATCTGTTAGAGACCGAGTCTAGTACTAGTTCTGTGGTTGGACCTATTAGGCTTTCCAGAGTTGATACTTGAGGATATAGCATCGTAGGAAAAATGGAGAGTATTTTTGGAGTTAATGGAAGGGGTATTTTTGGGGCTGATATATATATTGATAACCTTTAACCAGGATTACTTGAGAGATCCTTTTTAATATTTCTAGGTGGTCTCCTAAGGTAGGAATAGGTCTGGATGGATAAATATGTCTACAATGAATTCAATGCTATGACTGAAATTGTGGTGGTTTTATGTGCTAATTAATTATCCAAGTTAAGTTATATTGGTGTAATTAGTTTACCTTGAACTCCTCAAGAATGAGTACTTCGTTTGTGTAGAATTACTTGTGCATGATGTACTCCCGGTTCTGTACTTTATCCCACTGAGAGAACTGGGCCCTTGCTATGTGTAAATAGACACACCGAGCCAGTAACAGACTTGGTCGAACTGGTCTATCTACCATGGCTATACAACCCAAGCACCTTAGACAGGATGATCGTTAGTGTTTGGGCGTGTGATTTTATATCGGTACTCTCGAGTTTACAAATTTTGTTGTGGCCACTTGGGGTTGGGTTTCATGGCTGGAAATTTATTATTTGGAAAGATATATTCGAATTAAAAAGGTGAACGCTGAAAAAAGGAGTTCCTTTATTTGCTTGGTGAACAAGACATATGGCTTCAATTTGAGGCTTACTATATCCACCTCTATGTGAATTTCATTTTGCTCCACATATGTTTATTTATTTTAATGTTTTAATTCTTTAGTTGCCTTACTATGTTTCCCTTACAATATAAGAACATTTTCGTTATACTAGGCATAAGCTCATAATATTTTGAAATTTGTTTTTCATTACAGATCCAAGGATTTTGTGAGAAGATTGTGTTACAAATAGGAGTTTCTTTGGTTGACTATAGTTGTTTGTAATGATTGTACTAGTAGTTTAGAGTTTGTAATTTCTAGTTTGTAGATATAGGTTGGTTGTTTGATTATACAAAGGTTGTATTTTGCTCAGATTTTGGAAACTTAGATGGCTTGTATTATGTATCAAAGTTCGTTTGGAAAATGTATGCTACCTAAGTTTGGATTTTCAGTCATGGGTTATAGGCATGATTTAATTTGTTTAGTCCTAGTGAGAGCTAAGCAGGCGCATGATTAGGCCTCGGAGGTAAAGGATCTAGTTGGGGCGCTACAAGAACAATGTCCTTTCTTGTCACTCTCAAGGAATCCGTAAAAGTTCTACTACCAAACAATTGAAAATTGGAAACAGAAGGTCTCAAAGCTGACAATTGGGATGTTAATCAAGTAAGCCGGCCGGCAATTCAGGAAGAATGAAAAACTGCAAGGCTTTTTTTTTTAATTTATCTCCTTTCACCCATACGGATTACAGAAACTGCAATCAAACAAAAAGGCCTAAATTAGATCGTGTCTAATCACCCTTTTCCCATTAACATTATTCGATCTTCAATCTTTGTTATATAACAGTTGCATGAAATGTATTCTTTCTCTAAGATGCCCTAATTCCAGACAGGAAAATAAACATCTATATGTGAAACTCCAATAGAAATTGTCTACCTGAAAACTGCAAATATACAATGATTTAAATTCAAAACTTATAGTTATGGAAGGTAACAGAATTAAGCCAAAAGTTTCAACAGAAGCATACCCGCTTCTAGCACACTGGAATTCACATAATCTGCATCGTTCTCATTGAAATTTCCTGCCCTGCTACCATTGCCATTTGATGACGAACTGAAAGTACATTTGATCACCTTACATGTCCCGTGATGTGTTTGACTACTTAGCCACATTAACCCCATTAATCCCTTTCAGCCCCCAGAACCCACTTCTAACAAACTTAGTAGCCTTTGCTAAGGGCGCATGAAGAGGTACAGTGTAAACTCCAATTTGTTTTGCACGAACAACAGGGCAGACAACCAGCCCTTGTAAAGATCCCATCTTTTCTCCTTCAAAATGCATCAGGAAACAAACAAATTATAAAGATCAATTGCTCAATACCATTAAAAGAAAAACATTTAATACAGATTCACCAATGATTAGTATAAATAAGATAAGACCAGCTCAACTTAAAAAATGCAGGTTAGTTTACTTATTCGCTAAACAACACAATTCTCCAGCGTGACGAAGCACTATCATCAAACCTTCATTTGAATAACAAGTAATGTCTATTAAGGATACCAAACTAAATGTTTCCCAAGCCATAACAACCTAACAGCTGATAGATTACCAAAAAATTCAATTTTGTCAAAAATTAGAACCATTTATCTAATCCCTGATTTTTATACCTCTATATGTCCAATAAAACTCATGATTACAAGTCCTTCCAGATAACATCTTTTTCACTTCAAACATAATAGTATTCCATTCAGATGCAAGAAGCATGCAATCATTTCTCACTCTTTTTCACTTCTCTAAATACTCGTAGGCATTAGACAACAATAGTTCAAGTCTTTCTTGGTAATTTTCTTTAATCCAGCTAACTTCAGCCAAATTCAAACAGTCTCACGCATGGATCAAATCAGTCTCACTATTATCATCTCCTTTACTATAACTGATCACTATGAATTAGTTGAGCTAAATAACTAAAAATTCAATTTTGCATGGCTAAACAAACAAAATCCCAGATGATTAACAAAACGAGAAAAAAAAAAGAAAAAAAAAGAACTGGGCTTACATACTTTCAATTTAAACCAACTTTTGATTTTTTATAAAAACAATGATGAGAGTTGCATGTATTGAAAAAATTCATATTCAAACCTGAAGCTGGATAACAAGAAAGTCCCTGATCTTGGGACAAAATTCAATAATCAAGAGCTTGATTTCTTTCAGGTCAACAATCACAACAAAGTCTTCATCTTTCCAACAATTCTCCAAGAACCCACAAGATTTCAGTAAGATCTTAGTGAAAATTTTGAAAGAATTAATAAAAATGCAGAAAGAAAAGCAAGAAATTGAAGATAGAAAAACAGGGAATCTGCAAAGTAGTGGGAGTTGTAGTTTAGTAGTTACAAAGTAAGAGGAAAAGAAGGGAAGGGACCGACAGAGAAGACAGGATAAAAGAAAGGATACACATTAGAGTGTGAGAGAGAGAACTGAAATACTCCCAAGTAGAAATGCTAATCCACTAGATAAGATCTTAATAAATATCTTTGCAGTCTAATACAGTTAGTTTCTTCTGTTATTGGCAAAGATATTTTGAGGTACAAATGGGAGTGACTGTTCATCTTTTTGAGGTCTCGAGATTCCTTTCGTTGGATAGGCTCTTTCCGTGGAATTACAAGTTTGGCCGTTTTGTTTTTAGCCATGTATTTTGTTTTAGTATCTATTGTTGCTCATTTTTTTTTATAATCAAAATAGAACATTTAATTTGGGGTGGATTAAGTATAAAGAGATCATCAATGTGGATTTAGAAATTGTCTTTCTTGCACTGGTTGATTTAAATCCTAGTTAACATTTTGTTTTCTCATGCAATATATGATAGCATTGTATAATTTAACATACTGCCAAATTTACATATTTTAAAACATTTGCATGTATGTGAGTTGCAAATAAAATTTTTCTTTCTTGGTTGATATATATATATATTCTACAAATCTTGTATTTGATTAATGTAAGTATTCTAGTAATAAAAATAAGAACCAAACATAGAATTAGTATAAAATACAGAAAAATTTTACGATTTTGTAACAGAACGATCATGTTATATTTTAAAATCTTGTATAATGTAATATTATATATTTTAAACACTTATATTATATAAGTATTTAAAACTAATAGAATAGTTTCTATAACAAAATTATAAAAATGTGCGTTTTATTTTTAATTTCATTTTCTGTATAATATCCCAAGTATGTAACCAAGGATAGTTGCGACTTTTGACAGGCTCGTTGCTTTGCATGGCGTCAGCACCAAATTACTGACACAAGCCGCCTGCCGGAGGTCGACGATGTCAAAGAACTTGAGATGCGTATATGACTTCCACGTGTCTGATATATCAATGTCGGTCTGGAATCTGGATAAGGTTCCTTGTAACATCAATTTTGCCAAATTCAGGGTCCTCTTATGCAAATATCAATGGGGCCAATTCGAGATGCCAGAATCTCTAGCCCGATTTAAGCTGTGAGAATTAAACGGCTCAGATCAGACCACGACATGTCTGGGTATCAAGAAGAAGAAGCATAAGTACATCATATCTCCAAATAAATGCTTTAGATTTGATTAATACTCGATTGTGTTTGGATTGATGGATTTCGAGAAAGGATTTAAAATTTATTTATTTATTAAAAGAATTTGTAAAATTAAAATAGGTAAAGGAATTTTACAATTTATTTAAATTAAAAAATTATTTAAAATTTTTTATTTTACACTTTTTACTTTAAGTCAATTTAAAATTCATCAATGCAAAAAAAATTAAAGAAAAAATATTATAAAAGTTCACTCTATTATTATTTAATTTTAGAAATGAAGAAAAAAAATATATATTTATATTAAGTAAAATGTTATATAAAAGACCAGTTACTCTTATGAAATAAAAATGTATTATATGGAAGCATTAAAAATGAAATAAAAGTTTGAAGGATAATAATATCAAAATAAATATCCACATTTACCTACATTATAATTGCACTTTCTCCACGTTGAACCCAAATAATGATGTGGATATTTATTTTGACAAAAATATCCTCCAATAATTTGTGGTCAAAGTTATTTTATTTTTGATTAATTTCTAATGATTGAACACATTTTTTTTAAATTTAATTATTTATTTTTTTTATTTCGAGACTATAAGAGAATTTTATGAATTGTCAAATCTCTTTAATCAACTTTATACATTATTTTGTTCATTTATAAAACTAAATACAAAAAGGCGATTTTTTTTCCAACAAATTTTTTATTCATTTTCATTTTGCATGTACTAAACATGTGAAATATAAATTACTAAATAATTTTTTAAATTAATAGGTATCTTAAATAAGAATATAATTTCCATTTCACAATTAATAATAAGGTGCAAGAAGAATATCTTCTAATTAAATACGTACATTTTGATTTTGTTTTTGTTCGACATCAAAACACATGAAAATTTTTTTATTTTTAATTTTGTTTACAAATTTTTTTGTTAAGTATTATATGTGTAAAAATGTATATCATTTATATAATTAAAAGAAATCTACTTATTTTATTTTCAATATGTTCTTCTTGCAAAAAAAAAAAAATTTTGAAGAAAAAATATTATAAAACTTTGCTCTATTCCTATTTAGTTTTAAAAATGAAGAAAAATAATATATATTTATATTAAGTAAAATGTGATACAAAAAATCAGTTACTCTCCCATTTGTACCTCAAAATATCTTTGCCAATACTTGCACTTTGAAAGTGTTTAATCAAATTGATTACTCACTTTCAAAGTGCGAAAGTAACAATTGGAGAAGACTTTTTAAAAAACGGTCACATTTAGACGACAAATTTTCAAAACAATTAACCCTAAATCATGTAACTTAGCAATAATGACAAACACATAAGTAATGTTAACAAAGATTAATTAGCACTCTTAACCTAAATTTACATCGTAACCTGTATTAAGAGACAGTACCATGCCTTCCACCACCGAAATTAGGCGCAAAAAGAATAACTTTTGTTTGTTCCCATAAAAGAATAAAATTGAAAGTGCTTAATAACATAACTTAATTTGTTTTAATCAAATAATTATTTTCCTTTTTCTTACACGATGTACTGTTCTAGTACTGGTCTTGTTGCTTGACGACTGTAGGTACGGTAAGCATTGTTTCTGGAGAAAAAAAAAAAGAATTAATTCACACCTTAACGTTTAGGCAAACATCATCAATACTAATCAAATATTTATTAGCATACATAATTACCCATTTTTCTGAAAGTCTTAACTCTGTTACTTACTTTTGTGTGAAAATAAAATATGCCAAGTATCTTACTTCATTTATTTTGTGTTGAAAATTGCTCTTATTAATTTTACTTGCCAATAAATACGTTATTTACAAGGGATAATTTCATAAATCTCCATTGAGATTTATGCTAATATCATTTACTATTTTGGAACTTTCAAAAATATTAGTTACCTTCCCTCTCTTGTAAACGAGTCCCATATTTAGTACCAAATAGCATGAAAAGATATTTATACCCTTAATAGACTAGCCATATAACGAAAAGGATAATTTCAAAAACCTCCCCTAAGTTTTTTTAATAATTTCATTTAGTACCTTTAAATTGTTAACAATTTTTTTGTTCAACTAATTACTACAAAAATATGTGCACACTAATTTTTTTGTGTCTGTCTTATTGAACAAAAATCTAAACACGTAAAGCACACCTTATATTATAATAGAATAAATACAATTATTATTACTTTTTTGGGGTGATCACAATTTGATGAGTAAAAAAAGTTAAAGACGATATAAATTTTTTGAAAAAATTAATAGAAATTATATGCACATGTTAACATTTTTGTTTATATCTATTAATTTGAATAAAAATTTAAAATACGTAGAAACACACCATGTAATATAATAAATAAATGTACTTTGGTATTTTGTTTAGAAAATCACAAACTTGAGATAGAAAAATATAAAACGTATGTTCTTTTTTTTTTTTTTGTAAATTTATTGCGAAAATGTAAGTGCAAGTAAAATTAGAATACGTAAAAAGCAATATATAGTGTAATAAATAAGATGATTGATATTTTATTTGAGAAATCACGAACTCATACATCGAGAATAATTCAAATGAACTTTTGATAATAATTTTTTTAAACAATTTTAAAATCATATACATATATATACATACATACATATATATAAGCAAATTAAAATGCTTGTCGCTTTGAACACAAATTTAAAACACTTAGAAATACACTACATCTTGAAATAATAAAAATATTGTTGTATAGTGAATCACAAACCTATAAACATGAACTGAAAAAAGTAAAATGTATTTTTTATATGAACAACATTAAGTTATGATCCAATTTTATTTGTTAACAATTATGTTTATACCTCTCCAATTTTCTTATCTTTTTCTCCAACAACTTTAATAAATTAAACTTTTGTTACTGAGGGTAAAATCGAAATGAAAATAGTCTCTCTCTCCTTAAATTAGTTTTTGAAACATTTGAGCTGAAAATTTTATAACAAAAATAAAATTAAAAAAAGTAAGGAATATTTTTAAATTTTTAAAAATATTAACATAAACCTTAAAAGAAGTTTGTAAAATTATCTCTATTTATAAATCAAGAAACATTTTACCATCTAAATTGTGGTACTTCCTTGTCTTTTAAGCATTCTCACCTGTTGTGTATTATTGTTCATAACTCAGCCAATATCGGACAAAAGCAGTAGGAAGAAAACTCGAGGAAGAATTTAATTTTGGAATGACAATGCAAGTGTGTGTACCTCAACTTGGTCTTGAAGGAATTTGATATACCCGATGGCCTCCATTAGTACGGATGCCGTGTCAGTCTGCAATATTCTCCACGGGCCAAAAATATATATAAAAAAAAAAATAAAAATTAGCAGAAAAACTATAGATTTTACGTAGTGTAAAATGTAAATTAACTTAGAACAAACTAGACGCAACCTTAATTAATGTTCTCCCTTGAAAACAGCCTAAGCAAGCAGTTGTTTGTTGTCCTACTATATAATTACTGAAATTCCTTATATAAGTTAGAAATTTTTCAGTAAATCTTGACAATTTATTTTGTAATGTATGGTAGGTATGTTAACCGTTGAAATTACTAAAAAAGTAGTGGGACATACTCTTATTTTTTAATTATTTAACTGCTTATAATATTCACTCCATCTCCCCGATACGAAGTGAATAGTAAAGAAATTTTCACTTTTAAAACATCTCTAGCCAGCTGGCATTTGTATTAGCTTTAATTTTGTTGGGTTTTGTGACTTGGGTTAATTAGCCAGAATTCTCATCCCTCTTATAAAGATGAAAAATCTACTTCAATGTCAACAAAAACTGGTCAAAAATTATACCAATCCAAAAACACGTAATACTATATATTGGCAACTGCGGAATCAATCAGTAAACTAATGGTGCCTCCAAAGTTAAACTCCAAAACACAAGTAGATCAAACGCTAGCTGTAGCCATTTTTGTTCTTAAAAACAAATCAATATATGACCACACCTTCCTGAAAATTCTTAAACGGAATACATTAATTATAATAATGCGTATTAATCTGAACTATGAATATAAAGCATAACGCTTTGGATCGGATCCAATCAAGAATGACTCTACCTTACAGAAGGTGCAATTCTATTAAAAAAAAAAAAAATTAATGAGCTTGTAATTAAAATAAAAGTAGCAGGTACTGCGTACCTTGCCGAAAGGTGCTACTAACTGTTGAAGTGCTGCAATTCTATCTCCTAGTTTCTCTTTTCTGGCCTGCAGGTTTAAATTACAATCAGATGTATCACGGTTGATAATCTGAAACAGATTATTTGTAACAAATTAAAACTTTAATTTGAACAAAATTATCGCAACTAATTAATTAGCTAAATTTCCCTCTTTATGGCATTAACCTATCATGGTTGATAATTTGAAACAAATTAACTACATTTAATTCAAATTTAAACAATTGTCGAAAACTAGGTTATGTTGAATGTTAGCATTCATTGGGAGCTAAGTGTCACATAGCAAAACCCCATACTAGAGGTGTTCCAAAAAAATTGATGAATCGAATTCCGAATCGTAAATAAAAGGTACTCCAATTAGTTATTTATACCGGTTTAGATATCTAAGGGATCGATTCGAATAACAGTTCATATTTTCCTGAATCACGGGTGTCCGAATGGATCTATATGTGGGGAGTATTTTTGTACTTTAAAAAAATAAAGCTAATGTTAAGGAATTTTTATGTAATTTTTATTAATTTTTTCATTGTATCTCTATCTATAAGGACATTTATATAATTAGCAGAGTTGAAGTTTTTCCTTTTATTGAAAAATTAAGGAAGAAAATAAGTACAAAATTATCGGTTCGGGTGTCCACGATTTCGAACCGGTTCTAACAAGTAACCGATTAATATGAACCGATTATGATTTAATTTTTCTTGAACCGGTTCAACCTATTCGGATATTTCTATGAGTCCGGTCCATAAATACCCCTACTCCACAAATGCAAATTATGGCAATGACCAGTAATTTGGGTGTCCAAATTCTGTTTAATCTACTAGTATAAAACTATTTAACCGTTAATCACCTTAAAGGGTGGGCAGGAAGGACGGGACTCTAATCTTGATCTCTTTAGTGTTGCTTGAGGTGGACTTGCCTCCAAATTAATGTTTGACCTTTTTGCTTCTGGTACTCCATTGATAAAATGTGTTATCTTCAACAATCAATAAGCAAAGATAATTAGCTGAATAATTTTATCAAACTCTAACCAAAAAGGGCCGAATTTCTAAAAGACATCAAAGGAAAAAGTAGAAGGGAAAAAAAAAGATTCGTATAAAGTATAAAGCTGAAGTAGTCTTTAATAATTAACGAAAAGAAAGGTACTAAACTTTTGATTAGGAATCATTTATTCAAAATAAAAAGAATTCTAGCTTTTATTTATTTTTTCCTGGTTCAATTGTCCAATAGAAATCTAGTATAGTATAGGAATCTGGTCTGTTCTCCTCCAGTCTTCAACACAAACATCCATACATGCTTCTCTCAGAATATTTTCTGTTCACGTCGAAGTTGTTAAGTCAAATGTTGGCTGTGACAACTATACAGTTAATACATGTGCCAAACAAAGGTAATTAAGTCAAATCATGCTGAGAATCTAAATCATTTTGGATATATATGCTGATTTTTGAGAAGGAAATACCATGCTTCTTAAATTTACGATATAAATTAACATGAATTAAAAAGGTAGCTAATTTAAAAATCACATACTATGTATTGTTTGTACAGAATACCATATCAATCACCATTCTTTTAGATTTTATATTTTTTTATTTCTTTTATCAATCAATCACCACTCTGGCAGGAAATTCAGGCTACATGCATGTTAAGAATTCACCTCAGATTCTTTATATCACTCCCTATCTAAATTACTGTCCCATTTTTGAAATGCTCTCTATATGTACTTTAACTTACAAACATTTATTATATCAAAATACACGCAGTGATCACTAAGAGGGTGATATAAGAAATTGGCACAAGAACTGATATAGAAAATTCCATAGCCTAAATTTGACCAACGGTCATTTTTTGTTAATTGCTTAGTTCGGATTTTCTGTTTCATTACTTATATCAATATCTTGTCACATATCCTAAATATTTCTTACGTGTTTTTTGTCCTTATATGTGTTACTATGTTAAAGTACATTTGGCAAGCATACATAATGTTATACAAAAGATTGGTACAAATAATGTGACATAAAACATAAAATTCTGTGATTTAATTGCTTCAAAGCAATAGCATGAAACAAGGACAAGGGAGGAAGGCACTAAACACATGACTCACAGTGCTAGGTTCCAATACTGGCATTTGAACTGATTGCTTCAAGTGTATCACAGCCATAAGAAAGTCTACCAACATTCTTGGAAAGAGCAAGTTGATCTGGCATAGACTGGTGAAAACTCCCACTAAATCTTGCCGAGTTTAAGAGATCCAAAGCCTTCAAGTTCAAGTCCAACGAGCTCGAATTCGCCAGCAAAGATGTTTGGTTAAAATTTGAGACGTTTATGGTGGGATATATATGACTAAAGGGTCCTCTTTTAGGCGTGGTCGCAAGAGTACTTAAACTTGAAGAAGTACTAGAGTAGAAATCATTCGAACAAGATTGATGAATTAGGCCATACTTACTTTGTCCACCTGCAGAAGATGATAATGTTGCAAGCAATAGCTTTACATTTGGATCATTTATACTAGTGGGCTGCATTTGTACTACTTGTACTTCCTCTATGCTTGATGCTGAAGGGCTACTGCTAATCATTTCACTAAAATTTGTGGAAGCAAGAAATATCTGAAAATTCTCTCTTATTAATCATCTCAAGCTGCTGCAAATTATGGGAAGACTGATTATTGGTGAAATGATTTCCTCTACTACTATTATTAGCTCCCCAGCTGAAGCTCAAGTCTTGATCAGTCATTGAACCAAACCCATCAGTTATATTTTTACCGAAAAAACCTCTAAGATATGGGGTTTTGCTATGTGACACTTAGCTCCTGTTTCTAAATGTGTATAAGAGAGGAATCTGTGTGTATATATATTTAGATTCAGTATAATGGTCCCCCATATACATGTTTCATGTTATCATGGAACTTTGTTCATTCTTTCTTAGATAATGACTCCATAAAATCATGATACGAACTTTTTCCCATCTTTTTCCTACATCAATGAATTTTAACATTTAAGCTTTATATTTGGTGAACATATTTTGATCGGGCTTGAGAGCACTTTTTAACTGAAGTATACGTACAAAAAATCAAATCAAGAAAGAATACGAGAAAAAGGAAATCTTCAGAAGAGATAGATTCCAAGTACTAGGAAAAAATCATAATGGTGTAGTAAAGTAGCCAAAATATCATCATTACTACAAGCAAAGTAAATTTAATTGTGGGCTTAATTTGTTGGTGAATTAATATATATTTGCACTTTATATAGAGAAAGTGAGAGACTTACAAGATGGTGTTTGGGGTCCAGACATGAGAGCTAGGTGCAGCAGCAGGATATCCTAAACATCTAGATATAGTAGAAGAATTCAACAAGCAGATGAAAGAATCTCATTACTATAATGTCTCTTAGGACATTTTGAAGTGTATTCCTTAACGTGAATTATGATACATATACACATAAATCATAAGAAAATCCCAAGATGTAACTTATTAAATTAAGCAGAAAATATAATTAAAGTTAATGAATTCCTTGCTAGCTAGCTCTAATCAAAGAAACACTAGTTCTTGATCATAAAAGAAACAGGACTTGAAAATGAATAATCTTTTAAAGTCCCTTCTGAAAATGAATGATCTTTCTTCTTTATTAGTCCTTCAACTCTCTCTCTCTCTTTCTATATATAATTTTTCCTTCATTTTTCAGTCTACTTGTGGCACTATCTCATATTTCTATATATAATTTTTCCTTCATTTTTTCAGCCTACTTGTGGCACTATCTCATACATAAAATAATTAAAAAAGAAATCAAATCTCTCTTTCTTTTGGCAAATGTTACTGCCACAACAAGAGTTGATAATCTCACGGCAAAAACGTAATGAAATTATCAAATTACCCCTATCCTCCTACCTCCTATCATAATAAGGAGAGTATTTTGGTCATTTCATTACTTTTTGCTTTGGTATTAACAATCTTTGCAATGGGAATAATATTTGCCTTTCTTTTGCTTTGTCAACTATTATATGGTAGCACTTTTGCACTCTTCAATTACAGGAGGATTATTAGGGTTCCTCTTCACCATGATTATGATCCCTACCTTCAATCCCAAGGCTTTCAACAAAAGTCTGAGAAGGGAAATGATAGTGGTCATGCCTTCTCTCATAACCACATGTTCTAAGTCTTTGTATTGTATTCGGTTGGTATCTAATGGGAGCAAGAACACAAGAGGCCCAAAGAAGGATAGATAGGGTCATATAAATCTTGGATTGGCTCCTTTGTATTTCTCCTCCTCAATGAATCCTTGTGGTTCATCGAAAGGTAAATGAATCGGGGAAAAAATAAAATAAAGAATTATACTAAGCACTACACTTAAATGTAATTGCAACAGAGAAAGATAAAGCTACAAATTGGACTTGTTTTATATTTGCGAATATCAATGGTTAGTTTCTAACTATAGAATAATCTTTTATATACCGTCAATATAAAAAAAAAATTTATACCATTAAATATGAATATATACTATATGTACATTGTTAGAGATATATTATTCTATCAATGTTTTTTCCCCTTCTATCAATGTATGTTATAAAGATAAATCAACAGTTCAATTTTTGAAGAAATGCACAAAATCTTCGCAAATGGTGTTCTAAAGTTGAAAATGTCGCATAGCTATACTTGTGATTGTAGGAGATTAATATTTTTTCAAGGTAACGGCAATAGGTGAATATTTTTTCAAAATGCAAGTCTTACTTGGGAGATGTTTGGTTCATATTTGGGAATCGGAATTGAAATGGGAATTATAAATTTCACTATCGGTATGGATTTATGTCATTCCCCTAACTTATTTAGTTTAAATAAATAATGAATTTTATTATATTAATAAGTTAATTAATTTAAAATTCAAGTTATATGTGGGGAATGAAAGTAGACATTTTCTAATACTTTCATTCTGATAGAATAATTTTCATAGTGATTAACCAAATAACATTTATGAATATCATTAATTTTGATTTTCATTACTTTTCCTCATAACCATAAAGCAAACACCTTCTCAATTTTTCTATTTGCTTCAAATTTAAAGAATCTCTTTTGTAGTTGATGATGAAAAACCTAAAAGAAATGCAATTGGTTGTGAAAACTCTAATTTTCTTGTATACTTTTGCCGTTATACAACGAATACAAAAGGATTCCATTTTAACCATAGAAAAACAATGAAATGGAGAATACCTTTTTAAGACTAGCTAGTAATAAGTTAATTTTTTTTTTCCCCGTATTTTCGTCTATTACGTACAAAAAAGATGCGTAAGAAAAAAAAAAAAAAACACTTAGTTAAGAAAAAGTGAATGTCTTCGCAGTAATACACACAAGAAAGAATGAACAAAGTTCCATGATAACATGAAACATGTTTATGGGGGACCATTGAAAAAAATATATACACACACAGATACAGTAGAAAATAGCACGTGTTTCACTAATTTGTATAATATTTCAAATTTTTTGGACATTTTCATTTTTTAAAAAATAAATAAATTATCAGTGAATAATAACATAGAGTACAAAGTGTAAACATTTTATTTGTTGATATTTTTATACAAAAGGTATATATTTTAAAATATATATTTAATATCTTTGCTCTTTGTTCGTAATTATTTTCACTTTTTAAAATTTCCACTATTGTTGGTTATTTGTTTAATATCATTCGTTTTTACAACATATGACATTGTTTGCATCTTATTTCTATTTCTCTTCCATATGCTTAGATAATTATTTCTTATAGCGGCACCACAAATTATTTATCAATTAAAATAAAGAAATTTTCTATAGTATTGAATTTTTACATATATTTATATATGCTTTGTCATTACTAAAAGACAAAATCACTATCAAGTACCAAACATCATTTTATAGATAAAATATTGATATTCTTTGATTAGCGAAATTTTTTTTACATGAAATCAAATGATATATGGATAATAATTTCAAAATCTAATTATAATTTTTATACATATAAAAAAATGTATATGATTAAAATGTAAAGAATGAATACATCAAGAAAATTATTATAAAATTTAAAATCTAATTAAATCAATATATTCTGCAAATTCTTGATAGTTTCACCTAATATATTATAAAAAAATTAAAATGATAACTTGTTTTTTTGTGTTGCTCTGAAATCCACCAAATGTTAATAAAAATAATCTTTCATCTAACTATAAAATACGCACAATGCTAATGAAAAAAATATAGTTCTAAGTTGTCCAAAATTACACATTACTTTAATTGGGATGTTATATAAATATCTATCACAATGAATTATCGTTAACATATTGTGTAAATATGTATACATATATAATGAATATATTGGTATTTTTTATGATTTCTTATACTTATGATAACATCCGTTTTAGTATTCTATTGAAACTTTGAAATTTGATTTCTTTATTCATATTGATGACACAAAATGTGGTTAATTTCACTCTAAAATAATTTATATTTCTTGTTTAGCTTCCCAAATTATAATTTGTTATAACGACACGACCAAGACTTGATCATTTAAAAATAATTTTTTTTCATAATATTGAACTTTTTAGATGTATCTGTATATTCTTTATCATTACTAAAAGATAAAATCATTATTAAGTATCGAATGTGGTTTTTCCGAAATTATATTTGATAGTATAGTATTTTACTATAAAATTAAAATTTCTGTTTATAAATATCATCAAAAAATTAAAGCTAATAAAAGTATGTGAATTTTATTTTTATTTTTGCATACTTTTCTAATTCATTTCTTGTATTGTTTACTAAGATATTTAATCTACATTTTTATTGTTTTGTTAAATAGTGTAAAAATTGTATTATACTTTCTAAAGTTGACGAGTAACGCAATATATATCTGCAATTATTTTAAAATATTTAATATTAGGATTTTATTTACATAATTCATATTGTCTTTTACATTACTTACCTACTCATTTTTTCTGTATGTCATTCCAACAATTTATGCATAATATTCTTATAGGTCTTACAATGATTATTCTAGATTATTTTGGTAATGTATTGTACCATTGGTTGAACTTTTTTTACCTCATCAATTGTTAATCTAAACCAATATTATTTTATTAAATAGTGTAACAATTGGTATTGTAGTTTCCAAAATTAATATTTAATCTCAATATATAAAGTACCAATAAATATTTAGAGCACTTAAGAGGACTATGATTTATTTGCATAATATATATTGTTTCTATATTAATTACTTATTTAAGTTTCTATATTAGCATCACAAATTATGTGTAGAATTCTTGTATGTGTTATACAATGATTATTTTGAAATATTTTAGGCATTGTATCATATCATGAGTTGAATTCATTTTCTATTTCATCAATAGTTACTTAAACCAATATTTTACAAAATGATATTCTTAAATTGTAGTCAAATATTACTATTAAAGATATATACAATTAATAAATACTTTTATCTTAATTAAAAATTGTGAGTTTTTTTATTTCTCATCGAACTTTAGTTTCATTGCTTGGTTAACTTTTTTTTTCTTCATGTAGGGAAGGGAAAAACAAATCTAAATTAATTGTGACAAAAAATTTTGTTTGAGATAAGAAAATTGTATTATATACTTCATTATTTGTTTTTTCACTTTTATAAATACTAAATTTAATTTGTATTTTTACTTAACGGTAATTTTGTGATTTTTAAGGTGGAGGAAAATTTTGATATTAAAAAGCAAAGGTAAGTTTAAAGTGAAAGAATCTATTAACACTAACAAATTTGAAAGTCGATCCAATAATTTAACTTATCTTCTACGATGAACAACAAATTAGTTATTATACATTGATTCTAAACCACAACAATTTCACGTTATAAGTAAAATAAATACATGATTAATTACATTATAATAGCTGTCAAAAATTTTAAAATTTTGTTCAAAATAGTTATAGATATTATATGAAAATGTATAAATTGAATCTAATTAATTAACATGCAAGAATGTACTTTATAAACAGTTAGAGAAAAGAAAATATTATTTATGAATTAATAATATATAAAATAGTTATAAAAGACTTTTTTTATTAGGATTGAAAAAATAAAATATTTTGAATATATATAACAGTTATAGAATAATATTTTTATTTATTTTTCCTCATGTATAAATAATTTTTCTACTGTTAAAAATTTATACCTTCATATTATATATCTATGCCAAAATTTTGTACTAAGTTAAAGAAGAAAAAAAATTGAATATACATAATAGTTATAAAAACTACTTTTATTTTACTTTTGATCAAATATAAATTTTTTTATACAAATAAAATTTTTACCATGTTAATATATATATATATGCCCCAAATTTTCATATAAATCTAAAGAATTATGTTACAGCAGTTTAAAATATATATAATAAATAATAGTAGTATTATAAAATATAGATAATCTTATTATATTAAATGGAGAGTATTTTAGATAGATTAATTATACTTCATAAAGAGCATATTAGACATAACTATTTAATTAAGGGTTTATTAGGTGGGACAAAAAAATAAAATATTATATATCTTGAGTTGGATTCTATGACTAAAAATACCTGGTAATTAGAAGAGAAATAATTTATTTATGTTTTTTCTATGAATTATATTTTATTAATAAGGTTAGTATTTTCTCTATTCCAGAAAAGATGTGTATAAAAAAAGATAAAGATACATTATCATATATATATAATAGTAATAAATAAATAATTATATTAGTATGTATATTGTTAAATGCACTTCACACAAAAAAAAAAAAAAAAAAAAAAAAAAAAGTACTCCACGAGACAAACCACGCTATGTAAGGACACCGATTTGATCACATTAATGATGTCAATTTGACCTTTGTATGACGTCATCATTCTATTAGAAATTTTTCTTTTATGGATCAGGTGTTTGGCTTCTTGTGGCCAATTGGCATTTTTTTTTTCCCCTGCTCGTTCCTGACAAGAATTTGCATCGTGCAATCAAAGCATCGGAAGAATAAGAGTGCGCCCGCAGGAAAAGCGAAGACAGATAATGATGATTCTCAGGTGATTTCTTTTTTTTCCATGTAATAAATTAAATATATTTTACGTTTTTAATGTTAACGAATATTTTAAGTATATAACGATTATTATACAAATCTCATAATGATTAACTTTACGAAAATCTTGTTGTATTCTGGAAGTTTGTAGCATCTCTGATCTTGATAAATCCTAATTTAGAAGGAAAATAAATGTTGCTTTTATTTTGATCACCATAAAATAATTAAGGTTCAAATTAAATGTGTTTATGATCTATCATGTGTGGTGTCAAATGCCTTAACATAATCCTTTTCTATACAAATTTAGCTCTACAAGACTACCATGCAAAATGAAAAGGTTGAAATACTTTCATGATTTTGTTTGTTTCCAATTATCTATGCACATATATGATAGGATTAAGAAAGAAGGAATAATCAAATACTATGTTAATCTATTATTAAGATGTGATTCCCAAAAGAAAAACTATAATAATCCATCTATTTGGCCCAAGAAAGTTCAAATCATATGAAAAGTAGCAGATGGGAGAATGTGAGAATGAGATTAGAGTATGGACAACTTTGCATTTGCTTTTTTTTTTTTTAATCTTTAATCCTCCCCAGCATCCTCAAACATCCTTCTTTTTTTTTTTTTTTTTAATATATATATGTTTAATCCTTCCCAGTCATGCTCAAACATCCTACATCTTGTATTTATTAGTATTAATATGTTAAAACAGACAAAGAGACACCAGTAAAAGACAAAGCTCTAAAGTACCATTTTTATATTCTTGGATTGAAAGCTAATTGTTTCTTTATGGAAATTCCACTTTCTTATCACATTTCCATACTTGTTAATCTCACTATCTTCCAAGATTGATTACATAAAAAGCTGTTTCCACTTCAGGTTTGCCATCCCATTTTCCTAAATAATCTTCTCAGTTTCAACAAATTCCTAAAAGATTCGTTCAAAACAAGATTAAATATTTAGATTCATCCAATTGCTTTGGTTTTAGTAGCTTCTTGAAAATATGGATTGGTAACCCTTTTGCAGTCGAAATAAAATGAAATCAACCAAACTACGAGTTAAAGATTTGAAACCTCAACTTACTTAAATAATGAACATAAATGTAGCTAGAAAGATCCACTGACACTTAGATCACTTCAGTTCAGTCGCTTTGCATCTTCTATTCGAGAATAAATAAAGGTTAAACAGAATTGAAAAAAAAAAAAAGGTTTAAACAGACATGTCTAATCCTAAATCAGTAATTCCAATTCTGTACAAAAAGAAACACATCTTCACTAGGCATATATTATTCATGGGTACATACTTAAGTAGACTTATTCTTTGACTCTATTTGTAAATTTTTTAGTGTGAATTAAATATATGACATCAGCTGATATAAGTAAGATTCTATAAAATTATATTCTAATAACAGAATCTACAGATAGAGCCAAAATCAACTCCACCCAAGTATTTCATGAAGTGAAATCTGCAGTAATCTATGAATCCTATAAGTCATTTGTATATTGCAAAGCCCTTAAAAGGAGGGTCTAAAGTTGCAGAGCTCGTCCTGCTTTTCTAGTCCACTAAACCTCATATATGAAACTGTTCTTCATATGGCATTTTTTGAATGGTGAGTCAGCCAGTCAATATTGCTTTGCCACAGGTACCCTACACAAAGGCAATTTTGTTACTCAATAGCAAATTGATACATTCATTAACCAAGTTTTAGAATTTTGAAAAAGATTTTCCTACAAAAATTATTAACGAAAAATCATGCTTAGGTTTAATTCCAAGAAAAGACACATCAATGTCATATAGGTATCATAAGTAATTGAATGCAATGATATTCACTTAAGTACAGAATTAGATAGAGGGAGGTAGAAGAATAGAACAAATAGGGGAAAAAAATAGAAAGACTTGGGAATCATTATGATACCTGGTCTACCATCAATGTCCAACATCTAGATTTGCCCAAGCTTTTCAACTTTCTTTGCTTATCTATAAATAGAAAGTGAGGAAAAGAACTGGGGAGCACAGGGAAAATAAGCAATAAATTGATAAAGTAAGTATTCCTTTTTTTAGGGAAAGACAGATAATGTACTTCATGAAATTGGCCAAGCCTAACCTCCTACTCCTCCCCCAAAAGCCTTGATATTGGGCACTCTGCCTTGTTCTTGCTCTGCAATTTGTTAAGTCTACTTTTTTTTTTTTTTTTTAAATTTTATGGATTCCTAAGATAATTGTTGCATCAGTGCAGACTTTCCACACCTCCACTAAGCATATTCATTGATGTTTATTAATACTACACAGTAGCAGATCCAGATTGAAGTGCTTCATATAGTCCATGTTTGAATTCGTTTTCAAGTTTTTACTTTAGCTGATACCGAATAGATAAAAATGAACTGTAAAGTGTGCAATTTTAACAATCTTCATTTCATTTACTGAAAACAGAGGGAAAAAGTATGACCTCCAGTAGCGCGTGTTACAGAGTTGCGATAGCATTAACTTATGGGGCATATTTAACTGAGGAGAGCAAGTATAAATTTACTCTTCCCATGCATGTTAATTTTTCTGAGGAGAGTACGAATAAAAAAGAACTGCATTAACTGATGTCTAACATTCTTTCCTTACTTCCACCTCCAGCTAAACCCCTGAAAACCCGTCTTTTTCCTCAAGAAACAATAATACTTTGTTGCAGAGATAAATTAAATTACCTCAATAGAACTCACTACAAAAGCATAAAAAGATTTTCAAATATATATCAAAATTTGAGCTGCCTAAAAATACATACATGGTTTTATATAAACAGGAGGGTAACATGTCATTGGAACAGATAAGAACCTGGGCTTTGACTTCATTATGAAGCAAAAATGCATAACGCAGTTAAAGTAAATACAAGATGCACTTCAGACAGTAGAATTCATGAATTATTTTTAAAACCTTAGATCCTGGTTATCTTTCCGGCTCAAATATGTAAAAAGCAACTTTTGCATCAGCACCTTTTTCGCTTCTCTGGGGAGGAAAATAACATCTCTACTCCACTTTCAAGCTCTTTCTGTATCCAAGCCTCATTGTCTATTTCTACATTGGTCTCTATATCCAACTTGTTTTCTGCTTTCCCATCCAATCTCCTCATCTTTAATCTCTCTCTAATTCGATGTACATCTAATTTGTTGAAGCTAGCTTCACAAGAAGCACTCTTGACACCCTCAGATTGAGTTCTGTTCAGATTGTCCCATTTTCAGCTCATCACCACCATCCTCAACAGTAATGTTTGCACTACCAGAATCACTTATCTGGCGGCCTTCTGTTTCCTTGACATTATCACGGATGTCACTGCATGGCTGTGCTTGACTGCATGTAGAATGATCATTTGTGGAAGCTCCTTCAGTGTCCAAGAATGATCTATTCTTGGAATCTTGGGCAGCAATAGAGTCATTTGATATGCATGATTCTGGGCTGCTAAGCATTGCTTTTCCACTTGTAGATTTGGACTCAGTCATCTGACTTACTGGCACTGCTGATGGCAATATTTGTTTCTGATTCTTCCCCAGCAATCCGAGCATATGATGAATAATGACTGAAAATTTTATGGAAACAAAGGAATCAGCACAGTGTAGTCCTATTTTTTAACTCAAGCTTTTTCTTTTTCTTTTAGTATATGGTTTCAAATCTTGTCTCGAGAAAGGTGATGAGAATGGAAAACTTGAGCAAGAGAAATAGGACTAATAGTTCATAAACATCCAAACGCGGACTAAATTAGTTTAAACTCACTGTGCACATTATTGTGTATAAGAGATTTCTAGATAAAGATAAGAACTATCAAATACTACTAAATTTGTGAATGCAACTAATTACAGAAAATCTGTCCGTGAATGCAGATGGAGAAGTGAAAAAAAGACGGGCAGCCATACACACACACGTAGGTACACACAATGCATAGGAGCAGTAGTTTATAAACAATCAAATGCGGACTAGATATATAAACTCACAGGCATACCGTAATAGACTGGAAGCTCCATTTCTTAACAGATAAGAAATCAATATGAATCAACTAAATTACTGGATGGAGTGTCCAAGAATGCAAATGGGAAAGGTATAAAAAAGACATAAAAAGTAACAGCACACAATGCATGTATGGCACCATACGGTCCATACCTTCTAATTGTTTTGGTGAAACATCAAATTGCATCCACCAAACATTTCCCTTAGTTGTGGGCAGCTTCACACCTTCTGCAGTTTTGCAGCAATGAACAAAGAACCAGCCGCAATATAATGTGGCTTGTACTGCAACGGCAATGTTGTACAGAGCCTGCAGGTCTCGTAACCAACAAAAAATAAACAAAACAGATAGAGCAATGATACACTTTGAACTCAATGTCTATAACATACCAATCATTCACATAATTCCAAGCCACTTTCACCAATTCCTTTTGTGAGATCTCCAACTTCTTGACAGCTGCAACAAGTGGCTTGTATGGGTGTTCAACATTGAGATCAAAAGCTAGTGTACCCAGCAGAAGCCTCTCTCCAAGTAAGATTGTTTCTTTCTGCTTATCATAAATATCCTACAGAAACAGATGGGATGAGGATTCCCCAGAAATCAGATATAAAGTTAACGTGCGTACAGCAAAATGCAAGAGGATGCTACCATACCCTCTTCCTAATTCTTTGCGGTGCAAGAGGATCCCATTTATTTGCTAATTTATAAGCCACAACAACAAGATCACTCAGCCAGCGAGATGTCTCTTCAGCTTTGCTGTTATTTAACATAGATTGCAGTAGCAATAGTCTGCAAAACGCAAAACATAACACTTTGTCTCTTAGCATATTCTCAGAGTGTATAAGAGACAGTTCAATACAACTTGTGCCCATGGTATAAGATTCTTATTCATATCATGGCAGACTTGGATTCCCATCCATTTATTGCTGTTACAACTCAAACAGATTCAACGCCAAATACAAGTTTCATTGCTTTGGAGACTATTTTGTAGCAATGATATCCATTATCTCATGATACATTATAAAATCTCTTTAGGAACTCAGTAACTTTTTACGTGAATTTTGAGTTTAAATACTTCAATGAGCTAGCTCGCTGACATGAATCAAGAATGTTATTTTTCAAAGACACGATTTAAATATCTTAAGCCGTATGGCACTGAAAGTGGTGTTAATCCTGTCTCAGTTATGTGAGTAATAAAGCTGATTATATGCTAATGAAACTAATTTGATTCTTCTTTTAGTTGAAGGAATTTCACAATGTTCATAATTAACTTTCTCATCTCAGATTTGAAAACATGTATAATGAGAAAAAAACATAATACAGTATCTCTTTGCTTACAGTGTATCTAGTTTCAAATAGGCAACAAATTTAAGAGTAGCTTTGGTTCATATTTTCAATAAACCTATCATACTTAATTTAGCTTACAGCAACCCTCAAAAGTATTATTAGGTTTATGTATTGCATGAGGCTCTGGCATGCTAAGAAAATATGTCGGGTCAACCACAAAAGAAGAATTTTACACCTTTACTTCTTGGCTTCACATTAATCCTTGTATATTGTCTAAATTTCTCCCAGATATCAAGAGAAAGCTAAGGCATTAATTGAGAGAATTACTAAGTACTTGCACTGTATTCAAGTCATAAATCAATTTAATTTTGCTTAACTGTAAGATATGCATCACTGTGCTAGCACATTGTTTTCAATGTAGAAATGCTTGTGCACTCCTCCTGGATCACTTGGAAAGAAATATGACAATCACCAATGACAAAATTACTCTGGTATAAAAATGAAGATTAACCAATAAGACAATATAGAATAGCACACAACTTTTACCTGCCAATAATTCTTTGCATGAGACTGGTGCATATAAAACCGATGACAAAACAGCATTGCAGTTGCAATGGTCACCTGGGGCCTACGAAACAGAATACTACAATTTTATCTGAAGGATATACTGATTACAGTGACTATTACTTTCGGCTCAAAGCAGGGAAAAGATAAAACCAATCCTGGTAAAGCATGAAGCACCTCAAGCTTGTCCAATAGAACAAGGCTTGAGTTCATTATACATGAAGTAGCAGTCACAATGTTGCACAGAGAATATCAGATGCTACCATGGACGGAGAATGTTGGTATGGTGGCCAAAATGGCTAAATCTGACACCTATTCTGAATTTAGTTCTAGAAAGGGCAAAGGAAAGTATCCACTTATAGGCTGTGGCTACATTCAAGCCTCAAGAAAACTCTGACCAAATTGTTCAGTATCAGGAGAGAATGGAAAGAAATAATCCTCCATTTTAAAAGTAGAGGAATATAGGATTGGCTGTATTAAGTCATAACACAAGTTCTCTTAAGAAACTGTGGCTAAATCTCAAAGGACCAAGAACTATAGAATGACATATGATGTGATTTGTGCATCAGGGTTTCTAGTGCTTTCTCTAATAACTGGGACAATTTTCATTTTCTTCTTTGGAAAGCACAGAGTTCATTTACTTTCACATCGGGCGGACTTCTTATTAACCAACTAGTGCTAGCATAGATAAACTTTAGCCAGAACTGCAGCTTACACTTTGAGCTCAATGCCAAGCTCTTGTAGATACGAACAGTACAACTTCCGTGAATGTGACTCCTCTTTGAGGGTGATCCCATCCTTCCTTGATGGAGAATGGTTTTCTATTTCTTCTTTAGAAAAGTACCATTTCCCTATGAAGCATAGAGGTTCCTCTTGCCTAATGTGATTTCCAACTGTATTTCTTGTAATTTCATCATAAGAAGGATCCCCTGGCAGTCGCCCTGCCATGGTCTCCCTCCCTTCTCAGTAGCTGATAAAGAAAAAAAAACCACGTCTTCTCAATAATGTGCTAATTGCAGAAGCATTTGCTATATAGCTAGACAGAGACTTTATTCTAAGCTACTGATAATAGACCAGTAACATAACATATTGACTTGTGGTGACATATTTGCTAACAGATATTGAACATCATTAATTACTTAGGAAAAGAAAGGGGAGAAAGAAAGCATTAGTGACTTAAATTGGTGGTTACCAGATACTTGAAACAACCAAATACCATATCCAACACAAAAGTTGCATTCACTCTCGAACAATCAGCAGAATCCACTCACATTTATGAAGCAGATGGTAATATTTTCAGGTAATTAAAAAAGAAGCGCCATCCGAAGTCAATAACTTGACAAAGATCCAAAAAGTGCAAAAAAAGATCATATCTTGAAATGTCATCCATAATTAATATCCGATATAAAAAAAAAAAAAAAGTATAATGCAGTCTAACAATGACTCTCCCGAAGGTCATCCACTGTCTTTATTCCCCACAAAACCTGAAAATCCCAACAGAAATATGAAAACGAAGTGTGAACAAAAGCTGAAAAGAACAAGGCTTAAACCAGAAGTAACTAAGGCTCTGTTTGGTTTTCTATCACTACCGGAATCGAAATGGTAGAATATCCAATTCCAAGTTAAGCTAGTATATTTCTATAAATGGTACAATTGTTGATCCCATTCAATTCCAAAATCAGACAAAGTTTTTACAAAAAAAAAATAATAATAAATAAATATATTAAATATCACAACAAAAATTGAGAACAGGTGAAATTACTTGTGATCTGAAATCTTGCTTTATTTAAACTGAATTTCCTCAAGAATATATCAAATAAATAACCATCACAAATATACTAAAATTGCATTTAAAAAAAAAAAAAACATATCTTGATCCAAGCACCATTTAAATTACCTAGTACTAAGAAACATACGAAAATTATGGTCAAGAAGGAACCTGAAAGTGAATGGAGGATCGGTAGTACGAGGCCTGTCTCTTATACTCGAGGAAAGAATTTTATAGTAGCTTTCGCATTAAAATTGAATTTAGTCTCTAGAGCCCACACATGGAACATTATACTCAAGAAATTTCAGCAGTTTTTTCTTTCTTTTTTTTTTTTTTTTTCTATTTTAAAATACCGTTAGAGTGAAATGTTTGGGAAATTTCTTTATATTCAATTGGTGTGTGGGGTCCCGAGACTCTAAGTCGTTGACTCTACTTATCAGTGGCTACTTTGAATAGGAACATTATTATTTCCATTAGAAAAATTTACTATAATTTTAGGGAATTATTTTCTTATATTTTAAATAATTATACAATATAATATTATATATTTAAAAAGTTGATACTGTATAACTTTTTAAAGTTAAGAAAATAATTCTTTAGAAGAGATTGTAGAATTTCCTGTTGACATAGAAATTAAAATTGTTATTCCCATTACGCACAATATCAAATAATTTATATTGTATTTGGATTGAGAGATTTGGATAGATCTGATTTCAAATTCTAATTTATAATAAGTCATCTAAACAAGTTAATTGATTTAGTTGTACATTCAAATCTATCTATTTCAAATCATTCCTTTAATTCAAATCCACCTATCCAAACACATCTAGATGTTAAATTTTAATCTTAAAGTTGACTTATATGACTAAATTGCTCTTTTAACTAGTAATAATTAAAAAAATCGTAATATTAATTATAAGTTGAGTAATTAATAGAGTTAGAAATTGATAAGGGCAAAATTGATAAAAACTATTTAATATTTCATTAGTCTTCTAAACTAATATTTCATTAGTCTTCTAAACTAACATTTAGAATGAAATAATTTTTTTTTTTTTATAATAACACTTAAAAAGAAATGAAAGTAACATTAAATTTCTCCTAATAATATTTTATAAAAAATATTATTTAGTTATTTATTTTTACTTTACATTAAAGTTATTGTATTAATTATTCTGATAATATTTTAAATAATAGTATTATATAATCAGAATAATAATTCTTTAAATGGAATCGGTATCTTTTTCGAATTGGGAGAATAAATATCTTATTTTGTGTTGCCTTGGAGTGGAAGAGTAGCCGCTGTCACGTCCAATACACAACACCTACCGCTTTTGTCAAACGTGAAACGACGTGTATTAAGGCATATATGCTTATTTAGGACAAATTTCCCTCGTCATTTACTACACATTTTTCTTTTGGGTCTTAGACGAAGTAAGTGCCTTTATTTTTATTTTTTATTGTTTTTACAGTGAATACTTGTACAATGATATATCTTTATGCCTCATATTTTTTTTATATAAATAAATGTTACTTACGTAGATTTAATCTTTAATTTTATCTATGATCTTATGTCACTTACGTAAATTCAATATTTAATTTCACCTTTAATTAGTTCTCATATCTCATAAATTATTTTCTAGATAAATAGATGTCACTTACGTAAATTTAATATTTAATTTCACTTTTAGTTAATTTTTATAACACATAATTTATAACTAAAATTAAAAATATCAATGACTATAATTTCTTTTAGCAAGTTTGATCTACAACACATAATTTACAAAATTAAGAAAAAAACCATGACCTTATAAGATTCGTCTAAAGCATTTACACAGATTTGCAGTTCTTGTGTTCAAGTAGAATAAAGGGGTGACTTCCAAAAGAAAAATTCTACAATTTCTTTAAGGATTCATTTTCTTATACTTTAAATAATTGTATAGTACAACATCATGTGTTTTACTCAAGTATGATGTACAAAAACGTCTTACCACTTAATCTACACGTTATTGTCATTGAATGTTTATTTTATTCAAGCATGATTAATTGAAGGTTAATTAAAATGCTTTGGAGAAACAAAGCAACTATAATTATTTGACCCTTTAATGCTCTTTGTATTGCTCCACAATCATTTACTTTAAACTTTCTTGAACCATTTAATTGACTTAGGTGTACAGATAGATTTCTTTTGCCTGTCTACTAATTTCGGGATAAATCATCAGTAGTCAAATAAGAAAGTTTGTCTTCAAGCTTAAAGTCTTTAATCAATTACTAACATTTTGTAGATTCGGATGGCAGAAACTTTAGCTTTGTGGCCCATGGGGTCATTATTTTTAAATCCAGGCGCGATTTGTGAGCTACTTATACAACTTCACTGTATCGGAGAGAAATCATAAATAGGGAGAATTGAGCATAAACCATTTATTTTAATTATTCAGCCCATTATGGAAAGGCGGTTGAATCCCAAAATTTTGTAAGAATTCGTAAAATTCCAGCCCAAAACCAGATTCTCATCGTCCAAAAATCAGTTAGGCTTTGTTGTGGATGTAAGTGTAGCCCATTAGCATGACTAAACATAATGTAAACATAGTTTCATTTTCATATGATTCGGCCCAATATTATTCATCCCACATAATTAAAGCCCATAAATATGTCTAAGAAGTCCACTGACAGAATAATGGATTAGCCCAATTGAGCTGAATTATGGAAATTGTTAGTACTAGATAACTGGATCCAATTTTCCAAGGTTTCGTAGCATAAAGACAATCCTCATTCATAACAGATAAAGGGCATGAGAGGAATGAGAAAGCAGTTACCTTGACTAATGACAGTTTTATATGCGAATTGAGAGATTCACTTTTTAAAAAATATAATATCGTAGTTTTTTTAAAAATAATTATTTTATATGCCAAATAATTAAGAACGATATCCAAATACTGCTCTTAAACACATGTCCTCAATTAATCAGAACAGGTACTAGTAAAATGTTTGATAGGCGGGGAGGTAAAATAAAATTCAGAAAATCATATTTAATATACATATATTATGGAGAATTGGTATAAGCTTGATTTAGAAAGATTATCCATATTACTTTTACATCCTTGTAGCACCAACAATTTAATTTTCGCGTCATAAACTAGCTTTAATTTGTCCTGTTAATTATTCTTCTAAAGGGAAGGTTTGTGAAAACCAATTCATGACTTGAAGAAGGATCCTTTGTGCTTGAATTTGCGTAAAATATAGGCATAGATGATCAGATTTGATAGCCTAGATTGAGAAATTTGAAAAGTATTGTAATGTACAGAATCCTTGTCAGCTTCTGGACTGGAGCCCTTTTTTCTTTAATGAATCACGTGCTTAAAATGTTAGGATACTTGGAAACACAGACACTGCAGCAATTGTTGAATTAATGCTTTGCGCCAACCGGGATTACTCAAAACGGTATATAGGTCACCAGGTTAAATGAAAAATTTTATGTTTGAGTACTCTCGTTACGTTCAATTTTTTATTAGTGAGTGATTTATAAGAATTACTATAATCAACGCTATTTCCGAAATATGCGTGGATGATAATAATTTATTCTCCTCTTAAACTTTAAAAAAAAAAAATGCTTTGTAAAGTTATGCTGCCACTATTACGTACCCAGCTTTTGAGGGGTTTCACTGGTTTATCTGGGACGATGATGGATTGTGCGTAATGGGGAATGAATGGATTCAAAGCTTTTCTTTCAAGAATAACTAAGTTCAGCCACACATGTTCAATTATTCGACTTCATGAACTTAATTCTTTTATCATATTATCAGATTGATATGTTACCAATGTTATCAAGCATGCATGTTGCAAGAAATGTTACGTATATATATTCCATAGCATAATAGCTAGCGAGTGAGATTTTTGTTTAGATATAAAGTGGTCAATCAGTCGTGAAAGTACTGTGTGATAAACACTAATAACTTCACATCTCTACAAAAAACCAATAAAACACAAAAGAAATTAGTAAAAATTAAAAAAAAAAAAAAATCAATCTGTAGCCTTATTTTGACTTCTTTAAGGGTTTGGTGGAAGACCGGATGCTGCGAAAGTCGTATCATCCACATCTATTTGTTTCTTATACAGCCATGTTATATTCACGACCTGCTAACTTAAATATGTAGAGAGTTAGTTTTCATGATTAATAAACCCTGAAATTTATGCAGCTTTCACTTTAGTCCCTAAGCCAAACAACAAAGGTACGTTTAAGTGAATTAAAGATTATTTACCTAAAAACACAAAAAGGATTAAAGATTGTTTTTGGGGAAAAAAACCACTTAAACTATCATTTCCTATTGAGGGTTTTATATATTAGTCAAAGTAAAACATTTTAGGAGATATATGAATTCATGATAAGAAATATACTATTATTCTTTAAAAAAAAAATAAAACCACCCCTCTCATTACTTTCTTATTGACTTGAATATATACACTAGTAATCTGTCTCTTAGACACAAGCGTGTTTAGTCTTTAAATTGTACTCCATTATCAAGAAATGTACTATATGTTAAGGTTATTAGGTGTTTGTCGCTTGAATGTCTAGATTCTTCACCAAACAGTGCTAGAGATTGGACGTCCCAAATACATAATTAGGTAATGAACCATGCGCGAACGACAAATTATTGCCACTAGTTGTCAAACATGATTCTACTTTCGCCTTTGTAACAAATTAAGTTGGAAGACCGCTTAAAAATGTTAGAATTTATGAAATTGACAAAAAGTTTGAAAAAATTCAAAAATTAAGTTAGTTAGTTAAACAATATATTAGTCATATGTTAATTACAAAGGGGGAAAAAAAAAAAAAACCCTAGCTGATGATTATTGCATTCAAGAACTTTACTTTACCAGAAAGTGAAGAAACATTTGTTTCAACATACCAAAGCCATGTGAAATGAACACCTTTGTAGTGTGGGCACAATACTACAGATATGGAGACACAAAGCAAATATTTATTGTTTGGGGATCTCATATCCCCCTTTTCAAAGACACACCTCTGCCCTAACCAATAGCCATTACTTTTCTCTTTTCAAGTTGGTCCTTGTCTGGCCCTACAAACCGGCCATCTTACTTTGATGAGCAAGACAAGAAATTTCTCCCTCATCGAACAATAAGTGAAAAGGATATCCCAATTATTGTTTGGTTTAATTAGTTGTAAGGAATTCATCACTGCTTTGATAAGATGTAGATTAAGGTCATTTAATTTATCAATTATCATTCAACTTCGCTCGAGTCTTGACATGGCATTTATGTAAGCTTTTATGAATTATTCCTTCCGTTTTATTTTATTTGTATTTTAGACAATTTATTTATGTGTCGCTTTAGAAATTTAAAAAAGTATTAATTAATTTTTTTTGCATCTTTACTTTTAATTTCATATTAATGAAGAGTATTATATAATTGAATAATACACTCTATTTCAAAATAACTGTTACTTTTGTACAATTTATCTTGTTTCATATTATCTGTTATCGTTTTAGAAAATCAATAAAGTATTAAATGATATTTTCTAACTTTTATCTTTAGCGTCACATTAATGAAGGAAGGATTATGTAGTTGGAATATCGATACAAAAGGGTAATTTAGTCAATTTGAACTATCTTTTTGTAAAATTGATGTAATTTAATAGATTTCTTAATTCGTGTGCACCAACCAAAATTGACCGTTATTTTGAAACGAAGTATTAATATAAAAGAGTAATTTAGTCATTTAAAATTATTTTGTGTACAAACTAATACTACAATTTAATAATAATTTTCATATGTAAAATCTAGGGAGATCTAAAACTGATCAACAAAATGAAAAAGTTTTGTAGCGTATTATGTAGTTTTCTCAAAGTTGAAGGGGAAGCTTATTGTAAATTCTTTTAATAAATGCAGTTTGAACTATGATAATTGCTCTTATGTGTATATCCAGCATTTTTTTTTATTTTTTAATGATAAATGGCTGTTGCATTTCACAAAGTAGACGTCATAAGCTATCAAGTATATAACCAACAACCAGAGATAATTCATCATGAACCAAGAGTAGGTAGAGTCCTCTAGTTCTTTTGGCTTCTTGCTAATATAAATTTCCATTCAAAATCCTGTCTCTTATACACATCTAGATGTATTAATAAGTGGCCCCCTTCAAATTCATCACCATTAATTATTAATTATAGAGTTATGAATTTTTTATTTTTTTGATGTGGAGTTATGTACATTTAACTTGGCCTCTGCAGCCTAGCTACCTACTGATAAATTATTTGCCCGCGCTAAAATTGAAGAAATTATCATAGAATATAGTTCAATTATGGAAAATATTAATATAGATGTTGTCTTGCGCCTCGCTTGTACATTTTGTAATTAAATTTAAATTTTATACAATTTTACTTCTATCAATTGATATCATAAATTCATAACATTTAAGAGGTGTTTAGTTTATGGATATAAGGGAAAGGAATGTGAATCAATATTAATGATATGCATAGATGTTGCTTGGTTAATTATTAAAGGAATCATTCTATGAGAATGAAAGTGTTGAAAAATACTCACTTTCATTCCTCACTTGTGACATGTGTTTCAAATTTATTAATTTATCAACGTAATGAAACTCATTACTTATTCAATCCAAACAAATAAAGGAGAATAATATAAATCCTGTACCGATATTGATCTATATGATTCTCATTCCGAGATTCTTGAATGCGAACCAAACGCCTCTTTAATCCATATCATAAAATTTACGAATAAAATTAAAAATCAGATATATCTAAATATTTCCCGTTCAATTAATATGTATGATGGCTTTTGGAGCTTGTCTTTTCTTCAAGGGTACGTAATTCGTAATATCCAATTTTGCTTATGTCAATATTGGACTTGGAAAGCAGCATTTTCTTCAGAACTAGTACATGGAAATGGAATTCCAGCAAATTCATCATGTCTATTTTCTGTGTTGTCGTCATTATTTACTTTAAGCCCGTCAGCATGTCCTTTTTTTTTCTTTTTCTTTTCTGGGTCGTACGTATTTTTTGATGAATACCTTGCCGTATTTCCGTGGTAGTATATAAGTATTAATCCACACAAACGTAATACATTTGACTTCTAGATATACAATACCATAGGATAATACAGTAGAGCTGATTGAGCTGTAACACACCGTAGTTGTTGGTTGTGACAAACTAGATTATGTAGCCAACATGCAACTTTGTTTAAAATAAATCAGAAATTAATTAAGAAAAATAAAAGAAAACATTTCAAAGTGGAATAAATTCATATATCACGGGACTCCTCAAACAATAATAAAATTCCTCAATTAATCTAATTCATAGTGTACGTAGTATTATTAGTATGATAAAATAATAATTTCGTGATTTTGTACAAATGAATTTCCATAAAAATGATTTTTCTTTTTTTATCTTTTTCTATATCAAATTAACCACCCCAGTTTTCTCCAGAGTTATTTGTTGGGTCAGAAAGTTAATAATTAATTAATTAGTAATATATTTGTGATTTTGCGAGAGTTGAGGTACATGTAGTACAACTACATACGTTTATTGCAAAATAATTGCGGATTCCTCTGACTGACAGACACAGCACACATGGGCTCCAATTGACTCCGAAGGTTATGGGTCTAAAGATTAATAAAAAATATTTAAATAAATTTAATTTTTTATTTTATTATAAATTTTAATGTCAAAATTTAATTTTATGTCATTTTATTTATATCAATTGATTAAAATATTATCTAAATTTAATTTATATCACAAAATTTATAAATAAAATTAAACATCAAATTTATCAAAATATTTACCTAAAAAATAAAAGCTTCTAGCGTACCCAAATATGCATTCTCCTATAGTTTTTGACTTCAAGGCTGACAGATATATTTTGCCGTTGATGATTCTCCTTGTCTCCATGAACATTGAGCAGCTATATATATATATATATATATATATTCTGCTCTGTCTCGAGATTTCCCCTGGAAATTTACTTTTTCATTCATCTAAGGCTGCAGTCTATACATGACAAAATGTATTTAGCAGGACGTTATAAAACATTAATTAGGAGAAACTAAATTAAAAGAGCTAATTAAATATCTTTTTTGGTTTTTTATTAGTCTTAAAATACTACGTACTATATTTTTATATATGGTGCATGTTTTAGTCTTTCTGACGATAACTCCAGTACAACATCTTTTAACTACGAACATCATTTAAAAAAAAAAAAATACACTAATTATCGAACAGGCTGTCAAAGGAAAAAATATATTAAAATAAAGGATTACAACGCCTGTCTCTTATACACATCTAGATGTGTATAAGAGACAATAACTATCACTTTTATTGGTGCAGATATCGTCTCTTGTAGCAATCTAGATGTGTATAATAGACAAAAATATAATACAGCATATCTCCCCCACCATCCCATAATCTCATATATTTCATATTAATATCTCTTAGCATGAGAACAACAAAAAGTTGCTTGTTTTTCATGATCATATTGAATCATTTTATGGAAAAGTATATATATTCAATCGGCAATGATGCAAGAAAACATAAGCCAATAGAGAGAATGATACTACATCATTCTCCTCGCCTTTTTTTCTCATGGTTAAAAAAAAAAAATAAATAAATAAATAAAGGGCAACTGGTGAATGTGAATTGTTCACTGAGATTCATTCGTCAATCCAAAAACAATAATTAACTGTACAAGGATATGGCAGTTAATATTCTTTTTATTTTTTGTTGATAATCTGTCCAGAAACGGGAAACCTAAGAAGCTACTACTTAGCATTAAACATTTATATTTTGTGTTGGATTTTTTAGGCATAAGCTGGCCTGTGTATATACACTTATTATATCAGGGTTCTACATCCTCGAAATTATTAATAATATTATTTGAAATATTATTAGAATAATTGTGATAATAAAATTTTAAATATTTTGTATGTGAGATAAAAAAAGTGATTGAATAACGTGTCAAAAATTGATTGTAAACTATTGTTCGAAAAAATGAAAAATTGTTACAGCCAAACATAGCAAATCATTTTACTTTTCCACCCTCCACGAAAAATATAAAATACAGTTGGAACCGACATCATGAAGAGCATTATTTACTTTCAGGAACCATAATTAACCTTATATGGGAAGAGGCCGGCCAGCTCCCAAAGCAAATTTAACATGTTGAGTTAAAGATGGAATCCAACAAAAGTTATTATACGCGCCACCATTGATTGTGGGTATCTCCTTTTTGCACGCAACAAAAATATCCTACACATTTTGCACCTAATTAATTGAAACTTTGATCATTCGCACCAAGAAAGCTTCTGGATAATCACACAAATAAATTAATTAGAACAGATAGAATATTCTTAATTAAGGACATATTTGGTTGATCATTTGCTTTTCAATGTTTACATATTGGTGGACTATGCGATCGACCACTAGGGTAAAGAACATAACTGACATTTGAACTTTACCTTAAATAAATTCCAATACTCTTTGGGTAAATAAAAATATTCGGGCTTTTGATTGCACTCAACTACAACTTTTTATGTGTAAAACGTCTCCCATAGATACGGATGGATACTTTAAATGACAATATGGCAGTCGTCAACAAAACTTTGTCTACAAACCTTTTTTTTTAAAGAATAAGAAATAAAAATCCACCCCACCACTACTTTTTAGTGACCGATCCCATATCTTGTAATTTATAGAAAAAGTATTATATCATCTAAATTGTATTTTATTGTGATCAACTTTATTGACAAATTATAGTTTACAAACTATAACCAATAAATCCACAACAACAGAAGACTGAATGAATAAAATAACAATTTTTCCTTGAGTTTAATCTTCATTTTATCCATCAATGTTGGACTACTAGCCCTTTGTGAAAAAAAAAAACTCCATAAGTTGCTGCATACATTTAAGAAGTCGAAGTGATTTCAAGAAGATGTTTGTCAGACACTTATGAGGTGGCATTCATTTAAAACAATGAGATTATTTACGCCAAAAATTCATTTTTCAATTGCGTATATAAATTTTCTCTTTCTTCTATTTTTCTCGATCACAATTTAAGGATCAATTTATTTTATTTTATTTTATTTTATTTTGCCACTAAGAATAATTGTCGTGATATTATTAGTCCATAAATACTCAAATTTAACAATTCAAGGAAATTCTAATAAAATATGACATAAAATTTGTTTTAATGGCATCACCATTCCAAAAGAGAGAGAGAGTAAGGATTTGAGAAGGCATATAATTTTTTGTTTCACATCTTGCATTATTTCTGTCACACTACTTAATGAACTGTCTTAAGACACATCTAGATGTAATTTTAATAGAATAATTTTAACAATTCATTAGGTGGTGTGTTATAGAGTGACACAAGATGAAAGACGGAAGATTTTGAGAAGATAAGACCACAGTCTTAAGATTAGAAAAGTAAATATTTCTTCAATGAAAGAATTAAAGAATTGACAAGTTGCTAAAGCTGGCACATTATTATTCTATATGATCTCTAATAAATGGTAAGAGAATTCCCACTTTCCTTGTAAGCATACGAATTTGAAACGGAACACCAATTTCTAATTTGACTATATTGCACTACGAAGTTGTTTGCATTATTCAGTTTTGGCATTGTTTGGTACGTACGTGTGAGAAAAAGCCAGAAGGAATGGCATAAAGGTTCAAATCGAGCATGGAATATCCATAACACAGTATTTTAGAGGAATCAGCAAACCAATTTGTTAATAATCAGTCTACTAATCACATATAGCTCTCGAGCACTAAGTTACATAATTTGTCTAGAATCTCATTCCAAATAGTGATATTTGGATCACTCTGAAGTCTTTTACGCATTATGGTAGAAAAATCTTGAAGAAGTTAATTTCTATATCTATAAAACACTTGTAATTAAGCTTCATTTTCCTTATGTGTTGCATTATAATGCATGGTATGATGGTATAAATTGCGTAGCATTTATTCTTCTTCTGTTTTTAATAAAAAAAAAAAAAATTTTGTTGCATTATTATGTTTTAATGGCCAGGTGGAAATAGCATCCAATGATCCAATGTAGGCAACACGGGGGAACCATTTGCTAATGTGTAATACATACGCACGATTTTGGCAAAACAAAAATGAAAACGTGCTAAAACAAAGAAAGAACACAAGTAAATTTCTCGGGGAAGAATTCTATATATACTTTTACAACTATATTTCTAAGATATTATGCGGATAAATCACGTAATTACTCAGCGAAAATGTGACATCTTTACTAGAGTAATAGTTCCTATCATCCAAACAATAAAAAGTACTAGTATTACAATAGTCAAAAAAATTTCAAACTCCACGAGCAAAATGAGCTTGAAAGAATCAAATTATTAGTAAAAAAAAAAAAAATCAAGCAAATATAAGCAACTATCATAGTTTAAATTTGATTGTCACACTCAACTTTTCAACCTTAATAATCCAAGCCAGAATTTCACTAATTTGAATTAATTAAACTAGAAAAAAAAATATTTATCACCAAAATATCACATAGAATGTAAAGGTGGAAGGATGTTATGTCATTTTTCATCTACATCAATAATCTCACACACTCTTTGATATCTATCTAAAAAATTTTATTCTACGAATTTTCTAAATTATGCGTCATTGTCCTATCTCATCATCCTTCTTAAATTTTAAATTTTACCACACATATTTTATAGACATTTACGTGATAAATTTATAATTCATCCCATGAAACTAAATGTAATTGGTAACAAGTAAGTGATGTTTATTTACCCGTGTTATATAATAGATCTCTTAAACTAATGGAACCAAAGAGCAGTTCACCTACAAATTCGTCACGGTTCAAATCATTCTTAAATTTTAATTTATCACCTAAAAAACAGTTAAAATAACATAACGGTAAAATAATTTTCGTTCACTGCGAAAAGGGTGGTGAAAACAAGGTAAGAAAATCTGTCAGAATACACGAGGGCATCTGCATTGATTTCACACCAAAATAAAAAAAATAATAATAATAATTTCAGTGTCGTCTGCTTCTTCTTCTTACTAGAATAGTATATGTTTTGGTCCATACAGCTGATGTGTATAGTTGGGGCGTTGGATGGTTGTGGAAATTTCGTCATCAGTCATCACTCAGCACCTTACTTGCTCACACTTCTCTCTGTCTCCTCCCAACAACTCTCGTTGCAGATTCCAAACCCCTTCACTTTTACCTATTTTACCTTTTCTTTTCATTTATTTATTAAACGTTTAATTTTGGTCCTTCCCTTTTTTTAGAGTATTTCCTTTCATTTTCATCCTGACCTTTTTTCTGCTATAAATCCTCCCCTCCTCTCCTTCAAAAACCTCTTCTCTTCTCTTTTTCTTAGCCTTCTCTTTGTAGTTTAAGTAAATCTCTGCTTTCCTCTGATTTCTTGTTCAGTTTCCTGCATTCCTTAATATTAAAAAAAAAAAACCCATTTGATCTAGCTCATAAAGTTTCGATCTTGACAACAAAAGTTTCAATCTTGACAACAAAATATTCAATCTTCACAAGAAAAGGTTCAATCTTTGTAATTTGGTTTTTTTAATTTCCATGAATCTTCAAGCTGCATATTTTCCAGTTTGAGACTCAAATTCTCCAGTTGTTAGTGAAATAATCCGCTCTGGATTTACCATAAATTCCTCCCTCAGGCGCAGAACCCATCTTGTTCAATCTTTCTCTGTTGTTTTTCTCTATTGGTTTTATGTTTTTTCATGAAAATCTTGTTCGTTGGTTCTTAATTCTTAATTAGTATTAATATACTATATTATTACTTAATACTAGATATTTATAAAGCTATTTTGGTAAAAATAATTTCTGGGTTCTGCGCCTGTTTGGTGTAAATATTTTAGTATTGTCACCATGGCTTCTTCCAGTGGAAATTCTTCAGGGTCAACAACAACAACTTCTAGTCAGATTCAGAACTCTGGATCTGAAGGAGATCTGCAGATTTTGATGGATCAAAGGAAAAGGAAGAGAATGCAATCCAATAGGGAATCAGCAAGGAGATCCCGGATGAGAAAACAGAAGCATTTGGATGATCTGATGGCCCAAGTGTCTCAACTCAGAAAGGAAAATACTCAGATTCTCTCCACCATGAGCATCACTACACAACAATTCTCGACTGTTGATGCTGAAAATTCTGTCTTGAGGGCTCAGATGATGGAATTAACTCAGAGACTGCAGTCTTTAAATGACATGTTAAATTACATGAATGACCCCATCTATAATCAGATGTTGGAGGGTAGTACTCTGGATAGGAATTTCAGCCAAATTCTGAAATTTTCATGAATAATCCATGGAATTTGGTGTATCCTAATAATCAACCTATCATGGCCTCAGCTGATATGCTTTTTCCTTATTGATTGTGTGTGTGTATGTGATGATTATTTTGATCATCAAACTAGGCTGGCCCCCCTGACTGGTCATGAATTAATCTGTTGTTGTAGGTGGTTGTTAATGAGTGGTGGAGAGATAGGACTACTATTATTTACTAAATTATTAGCATCTGAGATAAGGTTGTGGAGAAAGTGTTTTTTAAAGAAAATGTAACCAGTCAAAAAAAAAAAAAAAAATTGATGTGGGGACTGGATTATGAATTTGTAATGTAAATGATGAAGTATTTGCTATGGAAATGGAATTAGTGGTTGGATATTAAGATATTAAGTTATATTCGTTTTGTGTTTTTACTGGTTTCAAAGTTTCATGTCTGATGTTTAAATATGTGCTTGTTTTCAGATTAAAGCATCTTAATCCACTTTTGAATGTGGAAGATCTTGTTGTAATGTTAACCATACAAACTCCTTGTTTGACCATTCTTTTTCTTGTGTGGTTTTTTTGGTAGATATTAATGTTCCTTGATAATCTAATTTTAGAGGACTTTAGTACTTGAAACTCACTCAAATATGAATATAATGAAAAAATATTTAGGCATTAAGTGTTCATAACTAAATGATGCTCTTTTTTTGGAGTTAAAAAAATTAAGTATCCTTGGAAGATTCTAAAAGTCATTAATGTTGTCAAAGATCTGCATGACTACTAACCTTTGAATTTTTCAAGGGCTGTTTGAAGAAGAGGATGACTAATTAAACATCTGTGCTGCCCCTTAATACCAGTAATCTCCATAAGCTAATATTTGTGTATCTAAGAATTAGATTGTGTCAATGATATCAAATTAGGTTTTCATGAATGCTGTTGCAGTTGCATCATGTACATTAAACTTAGTTCAAGAAGAGGATAGTATGACTCAGATGTTTCTGGCGCCCACCAAAAAAAAAAAAAAAAAAATATGTATTTATTTTTTTTGATTAGAACCATAACAAATAGATCATAAGAAAGTGTAAGTGTGGTATATATTCTAGTATTTATAGAAAAAAAAGTGACAATATTCTATGTGGTTTCAAGTATTATTGTGATGCATGCATTCTAAAGTTGTGCTGATAATGTTCTTAATCTGATCATATTTGTTTCAGGGGTTATCTAATGAGTGTCTTGGAGCCTTTATTATAATCGGGTGCGTAAGTTGCTAATTAGAAAGAGTGAAATTAAATTAAATTAGGAAAGTAAATAAATGCGAGAGGTCCTATAAATCCAGGGTATGGCGATATGTATTTATCCATAGACACTTGTTAAAGAAATCCTCAATTATTTTTAGAATTATGAGATGATTTATACCGGGCCTAAATGCAGAGGTTAGATCGACCACATTTGGAAGAATACCAAAAAAAAAATTAATATAGTTATTGCAGGTCTTTTTAATTTGTTAAAATTGAATGTAATAATATTAATGTATCTAAGCCTGTCTCTTATGATGCATCAAGCATGACATAAGACCAGAAATAAATCTCTGAAGTCTGCGAGCTGTTAATTTCCAAAATAAAATAAAAAACCTGGTTTGTTTCAGTAATGCTGAACTGTCCTCAATCAACTTGCAAAATAAAGTATGCATCAAGATTTCTTTAGTATTTAATTAATAATACTTCATATTTTTTGCTCTATTAAGAAGCAAGCTTTGATTCTTGATGTAGTGTATGTGTGAGTTTTTGACAGTCAAATCTTGATATGAAGTCACATTTTTAGGAGCTCTGCGTAGTAAAGAATTTTTGACAATACAGAACAAATATAATAGTCGTTGAAATAATTAAAAAATAAAAAATTAATTATTTTTTAATTATTGAATACTCTACATTGTGTAATGAGTAATAAAAAATTTTGAACGGCTGACCAATGACTTTAAAGTCGTCTCCAGGCTGCATTATGGCCTATTAATCATCATTAATTAGTTTCTTCCAACCTATTTATTGCTGATCATCAAGCTTGTTTTCAAATATTGCGATAGCTTGCAGCAAAATGGAAGATTATATCATCATGTTAGTAGTAATTGGAGCGATTTTATGAACCACATTATTCTTAATAACAAGAAATATCTTCCAAAAGTATTCAGTGGATTTCAGTATTCGCTTGGTTTCTACAATCCATGAAATTTTATCAGTACTATTATCTTCTCTCTCCGTACAAGTTGGAGCAATCCGATCTTTCTCCCTTGGCCTCAAAATCCACCCCAAAACAGGTATTTTCGACTACCCTTTACTCCTATATATCGATCTCAATTATATGGGCTTTTTTTAAAAAAAAAAAAAAAAATTATAAATAGTGCAGAACGAATTATAAACATGGAAATTTACGAAAAATGTTTGATTGGATTCCATCTGATGATGTCTATTGTAATTGATCACGCAGATGCAAGCATTAGCCGTGAGTGTTTCTTATCTAATGTTTGATTTAGCATGTATCCAATTCAGTGATAATATTAAGATTGATGCTACAATTCATCACGTAGTCAGTATTCTTCAACTTTCGGCAGGCCTTGCATATGAGAGGGTATCCTATTCTAATATCAGTTTTTTTTTGGTTAATTAATGAGAAATTTTATTTCGTTCAACAGTAACTATTAGATATCAATATTTGTTTCTTAATCAATAAGCGTTCTCCATTTGGAGTGGGGTTCGTATTTTTGAAAAATAAGGAGTATCTTATTCAAATAATAAATAAATCATCTATAGTAAATGAAAAGTTTTCATTAATTAACGAACAATTACTACACATATTTAAGAGTTATTTCTGATTAAAATAAAAATTTTCTGTTAATTAAGGAAATTCTTTTGGAATCGTTGCCATTAATTTTTTCTGTATATTACTCTAATGCAGTGTGGATGAGAAATCGTGGCAGCATTATGGATTACAGAGATTTCCAGTCCATTCCTGCACTTGAGGGAGCTCCTCAGAGCTCCAGTGCAAAAACATAAAACTCACTTTGACTGTTGATGTCAGTTCAAATTAATCCTCCAAACTTATCGAATTGAACAATATCAATAAAATTTGTCACCTTGAAGTGCCTATATATTCTTGTACTTTTACCATGGCAAGCATACATGAATAAAACCTTTTTTTTTTTAACAGATCTTGTTTGGAATTATCTTCACAACTTTAGGATGATAGTGGGACCATATATCACCTTACATAATTCTCTTCGCAAATAATCCACTGCCAATCTCATAAAGGTGATCATTTACCTATTTGAAATTAGTTCTCACATTATTTTTTTCTACTTCAAGGGGGAAAAAAAAAATTTGTTCTCTCGACCAGCGTATTAAGTGGGCATTTTTTTTTTTCTTTTTTCCTCTCATAATGGCTCTGGGCCTACAACTTGTCAGTGCTTTCTGGTTCTACGTAATTATACGAACCGGAATAGAAGAGCTTTCAGAACTCATGAATTCCGAAAAATCCACTCAAACTAGTTTACTTATTTAAGGGCTTTTTTTTTTGGCCGGCCTGGTAGGGGTACACATCTAGATGTGCTGATCCGAGACAGCCCGACTGTCCCTCTCCACTTATGAAAATGAGGGTATCCGACCCTCATCCATTGATTTTTCAATTGAGGGTCGGATACCCGCTTCTGTGAAGGTCGGATACGGGTTAGGGTTTTAAAAACTCGCGGGTATCCGATCCGACCCTTATATATAATATTTCCTATAATTTTTAGTGTAAATAAGTCATTCATCCATTTTTAATTAGTCTTGATTTATAGTAGTATTGATTTTATCTAATTTTTCTCGGATAAATTTGATGTTAGTTTTATTTTTCTTTTTAGTTTGAAGAAATTATGTGATTTAAATTGAATTTTGTTAACACTTCTTTTTCTAGATGTGTATAAGAGACAGCAGTAAAGATTTTTTTCGGGTACCTTCTCAATTTATATAGAATATTTGTCAATCAACTTGTCACTTCTAAAAATTATTAAAAATTTGGTGTTCAAAATGAGATTAGTTTAGTTTTATTTTTATTTTTTTTAGAAAGTGAATGATGATAGGATAGGTCCGGTATCCGCGGGTACCCGACCCTCTTTACTCGCCCTCACTATTACCCGGACAAGTGAGGGTTGGATCAAAAAAATCCCTTGAGGAGCGGGTACCCACCCCACGCCCACCCCTACAGCCGGGGGGTTGGGTTTGGTACTGGTGATTTCTATTTCTTTTGTCCCGAAATGCATTTTAGGAAAAAAATAGCCTCACAATGTTTCTTCCTTTCCTTTGGGTTATCATACTAGTGTTCCATCATAGCCTTCCATGTCGTACTTTTTCTTTCCTACGTCCATACCATAAAGAATCAAGCTCGGCAAAACCAGATTTTCCAGCGGAAAGTTTCATACCATTGCTATTAAATAAAAGGGTTAACACTTTTTTTCGAAAGTAGCTCCTTGAAGCTGTTGAAGACCGATTCATTAACACGATCCTGGTAATTATGTATTGTTAAATTTCGCAGCCTGGCGATTCTGATGGGTTGTGTAGAAACAATTAATAGAAAGTCTAGTAAAGAACGAGACACATTCGTAACTGGATTTATCTGTTTAACGACAATTATGCTTTAAGCCTTTTACTTAAGCATGGTTCTTTGCTTTCCGCAAGACATCTTTCAACACAAAGGAAATTCTATACACATCATGTGTTGTTCCAGAAATATTTCTTTCACCTTCTCATACCCCTTCTTTCCCATTCTCAGCCGCGTATCTACATCCATAGCAAGTTTGATAATGTTCTCTGCAAGAGGTGTATACACCTTCTTTTCCAGCAGGATGCAGCCATCCAGTTGTTCCATTTACAACGATTTCCATTGTGCCTCCAGCAGCTGTACCCTGATTTAAGAATAATTCATGTGACTAACAATGTTAGTGGCAAGCGGAGGCTAAAATGCAACGGATCCAGACAACCGTTCATTAATCCCAAAGGAAGAGTCTATTTCACCACGAAATAGGTAAAAGGAGTACTTAATTTAAGCTGATTTTGGCATAAAAAACTTTCTCCAATACTTGATCAGTGGGAGCAAGGTGATCCTTGTCGGATTTTACGACATACAACTACATGTAATCCTCACAACCGTCCATTAATCTCAAAGGAAGAGTCTATTTCACCATGAAATAGGTAAAAAGAGTACTTAATTTAAGCTGATTTTGGCATCAAAAAAACATCTCCAATACTTGATCAGTGGGAGCAGATTTGATCCTTGTCAAATTTTACGACATACAACTACATGTAATCCTCACAACCGTCCATTAATCCCAAAGGAAGAGTCTATTTCACCATCCCAAAGGAAGAGTCTATTTCACCACGAAATAGGTAAAAAGAGTACTTAATTTAAGCTGATTTTGGGTTTTGGCATCAAAAACTTTCTCCAACACTTATTCAGTGGGAGCAGAAGTGATCCTTGTCAAATTTTACGACATACAACTACATGTAATCCAAGTACATGTAATCTTTCTGTCTAGTTGTAAGATAATCAACTCACTCAAGAAGCTGACTTTAAAGGCAGAGACAAAACACTTCTCCCTTTCTAGTACAATAATTAACTACTGAATGAAGAATTAAAACTGATCATTTAGAAGCCAAATCAGGTGGAAGTAAATTGTCGAGATTGTAAGGATGGAAAAAGTTAAAAGTTTCTTTTTGAGAAATTAGAACTTTTGTAGCTTTGGAAATTTCCTTGAAAAACTGCTTGATACAAATGCACAAATTGAGATAAAATTAATAAGTAAAGGCATAAATGGTTAAAAGGGCTTACAAAAGTACAGGTAGCTGGAAAGCCATGGCTTCAATAGTTATCCTCCCAAAGCATTCTCCTCGGGCCTACATTTCACACCAAAAAAAAAATAATAATAATAAAGTTGGAGTTAAATTTCTGAATGAAATCAATTTACACCCATCCAAAAAAGAAATACCAGGAAAGACCACAAGAACTCAAAATAAGGATAGTTTTTTCAAAGTTTCCATGATAACCAACTTTCTCATATCAATATAGGGATCTTACAAGGTCCAAGATTTATTGAAAGTAGTGCGAGTAGACAGAGGAAAAGTACCACCAAAATGCAATGTGTCAAGATAAATTGATGTTCTAAGACCAGTGGCAAAGAAAATAACTAATCATTATGGATTAGGAGTCAAAATGGAGCGAATGATCAGGAAGTACCTGAGAGTTTTGAACAAGATCATCAATTGAAGCAAGGTATGGAGATACATTCAGGGTTTTATTCACAAAGTGAACACGGTCTTGAATTTTCTTCTCCACCACGAGGAAAAGTTACGAAGTTCTGTTTCAAATTTGGTCTGTGCATTCATGTCACTTCCAACTACTACTGCATGTATTGTTGGAACCTGCAGTTTCTTCTCTTGAATAATTTGCAGGCTCTCATAGAAGGATCAGAGAAATAGATCTTGACCTTTCCCACGAGAAACACCTGCACATGTGCATGCTATCACTCAGCAATTAAATATGCAAAGGAACTTTGATTGGTTCAATTTGAACCAACAACTTAAAAAGGTAGAGATATAGGAGTATTAGCAAACATGACTCAGGAGAATCAAACAGTGGTTTCTCATTAAACAAAAAAAATTTTGAAAGAAGAGCAGAGAGAGTAAAATCTTCCATTTAAAATGTGAGACAAGAGATATGAAGCATGAATTATTGGCAGAAAATATTTTCAGAATCTCAGCCTGCATAGTGCATGCAGTCCAATAAGATTGAACAAGTCACTACCACTAAACAAGTTTGCACTACATAACAGCATACAATGAGTAATACAAGAATCTTTAAGAATGAACTAAATTTAAAACAGGGAAAATTGAAAACAGGTTGCCATGCAGGTGTTCAAAGTTTTCAAAGAAAAGCAAAATTTTGTAAATTAAGTTTGGATCATAACCTCTAAAACCCCAATGATAGAGTGTCCTAAAAAATGGCAACCACAAGTGGAGCATAAAAAATGCAGGCCAATCTGAAACATCATTTCATAAGTCCCTGAGATTTCGACCTGAATCTGTCGAGTGTATGTTGGGGAATGGTATCATGGAGAAAGGGCTGCCATACAAGAGTAACAATAACACCATTTAACTGCAGTGTAATGGAGGAGAGTATATTTATCGTCAACTGGAAAACATACTATTGATAATTGCAAATACTAGATCTTCTTTCCGCACACCAAGTGATTCCCTAATGTGCTCACGAAGGACTCTTCTTGCCACAATGTCTTCAGCCACTTCCATTAAGTCATTGCTATTCCCAAGGTGCACAACATGGGTATCAGGCATGTACTCTTTAATTCTGCACAAATGAGAGTAGAGATAAATAAGCAATAGGAGTGCAATAGGAAATACATATTACATATAGTAGGGTATATTAATAACATCACCCTAAACGCTCTTGGGTTCGATTCTTCCAGTACTCTGCTGTGGTGTGCGAGTCAACATGGCACCTGCAACAAAAGGGAGGTGCTTAACATATTCAAGTTTAAAGTAATGCCCTCGCATTTCATGAATCCACCACAAAACCTTGGGAAGAACACGAGAAACATCTCCCTTCAAAACAGCATCGAGCCACTTCCCAGCAACAGCGGTATTCAAAATGATCATATCAGCTTTTAGAGCAGTATCAACAGCCTCCTGACCCTTTGCTGGAAACACCTAAAGACGTATAACTAGTCAAGCAAGCTCAAACTATACAGAACCCAATTCAGTAGTCTGTCAAAATATTCAAATTCGAAGCAAAACTCCTAGAACACAAAATATATTCTAACTTATACTTCACAGAACTACCATTTACTCCTTTTCCCAGCATTTTCTGTTCCAAGCTGTAAACAACTTCATCAGGTTCCACGGGTTTTTGATTAGTAATCCACACAACTTCTGTGCCAACTTCTCTTAACAAGAATGCTAGTTCCATCAAAAGCAAAGGCCCACCTTATCAAAATTACCAAAAAAAAAAAAAAAATCAGCTTCAATCTTTCCATCTCCCATATCCAAAAAGTCATCAAAACTAATTAATATTGAAAAAACAAAATCAACCCATTATCACAATCCTAATAAAAATCAAATCTTTCCTTAAAAAATCCCAATTCAATTGATAACTAAAGATTCAAGAATTTGTCAACAAGAGAGGAAAATAAAGAAAGAAAAAACAGTACCAGAAAGGGAGAGTTCGTGGGAGACTAATAGAACGAGCTTGGAGTTCATGAAAGCAAGAGGGTTTTCTTGGAATTTGATTGGGTTTAACCGACTGATATTCTCCGATTGTACATAATGGTGAGCGTCGCAAGAATCATAATGCTTAGCCGCTTTCATGAAGAATATAATTGCGCTAAAAAGAATGACTAATAAGAGAATTATCAGTGGCCATCTCCTTAATCCCACCGCCGTCGGACTCTTCGCCATTCTAAGTACTACGTTGTTGACATAAGCATTTCGTCGTCGGCAATGAAGTTTGATAGGCGTCCGGCGCCGGTGAGGGGCAGATCTAACAAGTGTGATCTGTCAAGCGGTGAAGCGGAGGTAATAAGGTGAGCGGAACAGAACACTATAGAACAGATTGTGGCTTTTCAGATTCGAATTTTAGTTACTGCTAATAGTTCATACCAAAACGACACCGTTACTAGCAAACTAAAAGAAATACTTGAATTGGAGTTGAGAATTGCCTTGATTATTGGGCCCGATTAATAATAAGGTTATCTTCATTTTGGATTGGGTTGAGAATTGCCTTGAGTATTAGGCCGGACTGCTAATGAGGTAGTTATCTTGATTCAAGATAGGGTTAATTATATTTACCTCCCCTGAGATGGTTTGGTCATATTACCAAACAAACAAAATTACAGATTTCCTCTTCTCACTAACTGCCGTTAACAAAATTTTTAAAAGAATAAAATTACCCTTATCATGTATTGTTTAGTTAGTCCCTCAATTTTTTCCTAAAATCAAGAATAGTCCTCAAGTTTTTTATATTATCAACTTAGTACACAACTCATTCCTCTACCAAAAATAGGGTTGGCAATGAATTGAGCTGCTCGCGAGCAGCTCGGTCAAAAACTAGACTCGAGTTCGAGTTGACCGAACTTGAGTCGAGCGAGCTCGAACTCGAAACTCTTGACAAGTTGATTTCGAGCTCACAGATATTATACTCGAATATTCGTAGAGCTTTTCAAGCACCATATAAATTTTTTTATTATATATAAAATTACTAAAATGTCCATATTTTTTAAAAAAAATACATGTTTTACCCAAGAAAAAGACGAACTACTCGAGTTCAAGATCGTTTTACTTATTTCGAGCGAGCTCGAACTACCTCAAATTTTTCGAGCTCCAGCTCAATTTTTGAAGCTTGTTTGAGCTTGAGCTCGAGTTCGAGTATTGTAAAAAATTTCGAGTTCGAGTTCGAGTTCGAGTTCAAGTAAGACACTATTCGTATTCGATTCAGCTCGTTTACACCCATAAGTCCACAAATCACCATCTCCCCTACCTCTATTCCACTTCACTAGTTCCAATCCATATTATAAATTAGCAAAAAGATTCATAGAGACAGAAAAAACTCAATACAAAGTATGAAATTTGGTTTGAGTCTGTAAGCTTATACTCTGTCGTTTATACCCAAAATTTGAGAAAATAAGAAAAATAATTAATAATGAAGAAGGGTATTTTGGGAATAATGAAAATATTATTTTTTTTATTGATGTCAACATTTTCTTAACGGTAGTTAACGACAGATGGTACTTGCTAAACGTTTGACCATTCAAAGGGTTGACTGTAATTTTATCAAATCACATGGTCTATTTTGTAATATAGTCAAACCTCCGGGAAAGTAAACTGAATATAATTAACCCTTCAACATAAGTTCAAATAAGAAAAACGTCCTCTTATAACATAATTTGTACTTTGTCGTCAAAACAATTTATTATTATGATTCATGTATAATGTTCAAGAACTAACTCTTTGAAATGAAGAATGTGTCAAAACAATTTATTACTGATATTCTAGTGCAAATAAGTTGATTTGAGTCAATTACGAGATCATTTAGTGAACATATTTCCAAAAATCGGGACAAAAAAAGCTTCGGGTAGGTGAATCTCGGCCCGAGGCCCAATGTAGTAAAAGGTTGAGCTTGACCATTGTTAGGCCTACAAACTTCAAATGCATGCACATGCACATGCAAATGCAGCCCTTCTTAATATTTTTACTACTGCTATTTGTTGACAAAAGCATGAAGGAAAATACATGTCATTTCAGGTGGTGGAGAAGAGATTTACTACTAATCTAGTAGTGTAGTAGACTTTTGAGGAAATCCATGTCCAGCCAACAATTCCTCAATTTGTAAGATTTTCTGCAAATTTCTTTAATGATAGCCACAGCCTGCAATAATTGTCGTCCCATATCATGTATAAATCTCATATCGCCCTCTAATTCTTTTTCTCCAACATTTCTTCTTGGAAAAATATACTATAAATTTTCTCATTTTTTCAGTCCTCTCCAGAATCTGCAAAACCTTCGCGGGACAATGATGGATTTGATTCAGCGGAAGAGTCTGCAAACTCCTCCTTGTACATTTCTTCAATCATTGGTTTCCAGAGCCGAACGCGAGCATTTATGAACCAATTAGAAACCTGTAACAAAGATCATGATGAACAATAAAAATTCCAAATTGCAGATGGCCTCGTTGATCAAAACCATGAATATATGCAAAAGTACACAATTATTACTTGATTCTTTGAGAGGCCTGTTTGTGATGCCAACGTTAGCTTTTCCGAGTCATTTGGGTAACTGTTGTAGAGCCTTATTGTAAGTAAGAGTAAAATACTAGAACAAGAAAGCACTTAAAGGAAAATAAGAGAAGTACATACGGATGCAGAAAGTGTTCGAAAAGCCAAGAACGAAGAATTGCCACTGAAGTTTCGGGTAGTCCTCTGATTGGTCTCCATGCTTGCCTGGAGTTTTGGATCATACTTAGCTGTTGTAGAGACAATCTACTGTTTCTGTTCTCTTGATCAAACAAGCTAAGTTGTGACATGTCCGAACTGATTCTTGGCATTTCTTGTAGTAATAGCTTTCGCTTTGTAGCGTAAATTTGAGATAAAATTGCCTCTCTTAAGCTGCAGAAATGCTTAGACATTGCCTGAAGTGCAAGAGCAGTATAAGATTTACCTGCTCCTAAGCCTGCTATCATCTCAAATGATGAGACCATTTCATCCATATGATTATAGTATTGTTCATATCTTCTCTCCACCTAATTATAATGAAGGAAAATGCAGAAACAAACAAAGTTCTGTGAGTTCTAATTTAGGCTATGAAAGTAGAGAGCATAATCAGAAGCATAGTATTTGATCACCAACCTCTTCCAATAAAGCAATGAATTTTAGAAGCTTAGCATGAATCTTCATGTTTCTAACTGAACAATTCATTGTTATTGAACTCCAAATTTAGTTCAGACCGGAGTTTTAGCGAGCCCCTTTTGCTGTCGCAAGATAATCTCCTGGCATATTTCTCATTGCTTAAATCAATGGCCTTGCTTCCGACCTTGACCATTTCATCCAGAAGCCACTGAGCTGGTTTCAGATATTTGGAATTGCTAATGGCCACAGCAAAAGCTTCAGTACCGTAAGAGATGGAAGACGATTGATGATTTGCTGAGGTTGAAGATGCAGCAAAAACACTTCCTCCAATAGAGTAACTATTTATGAGTGCTGAATTCCAGGCTCTTTGCCTTCCTAGAGACAGTGAAAGTCTCTGGGAGTGGCAACTAGCCTCATTTGATGCCCCAGGAAGATCCATGAGATGTCTAGTATGGTTAATATTAGATTGATCATCAGTCATTTGAGGAGTCATTGAGAATATCTATGGATCTTGGAATCCTTTCTCCAATAGACTGAAGGCTTGGCATGGAAACAAGTGAATCATATGTATTCCCACTACTTAAACCATTTGCATAAGCATCAAAGTGTTCCCCACCAAACTGATTTTGGCTTGAAATGATGAATTGGTGTAAGATACTTGTATTGGGATTTGATGGTGAATCTTCTGAAACCATGATTACACTGATAGAAGAGAATATCTGCTAACTATGGGAAGAAAATTGACCAAGCCAATTTCTAAGTCAGCATTGGTGTGAAATGTGCAAGATTTACAAGGCCAGGCATTTCAGTTTGTGGAAAGAAAGTAGAAACAAGGTTTGAGAACTCTAAAATGACAAAAAGGTGAGAGCAATGGTATGACAGGCCACTATTGTTATATAGTTACAATCAGAACTGTTGTACAAAAATTGTGTACTGATATAACATAGAAGACTTGACATCTTCACTATGATAGACAACAATTTATATTGCAGTACATATCTAGTAGCAAAATAAAGCAAAGAACAAGAAGATATTTTGGAGTTACTAGGATAATTGGAAAAATAATCCGGATCAATAATGATGTATAATGCAAGTACAGAGGTGTTCAATGAGCAAATAAGAATAAGAGAAGGGGAGGTACATAAATGTGGAGGATTAGCATGACAAGTCCTTATTAAAATGAACTCTAAGTAACCATAATTAAAAGAACTAAAATAATTGTCAGGTGAGTGAGGTAGGAAGAGAACAAGATTGTAATTTGTGAGAGGTAAAGAGATATACTTGAATATGACAATAGTTAATTCAAGAAACAAACAAAGATTCCCCTAGCTTCCTCCTCTTTGTGTGTGCATGTGTGTGTTTTTTCCTTTTTGTGTGTGTGTGTGTGTGTGTGTGGATATATGGATGCAGGCATGCAGCAGCTGAAGCTATAGGACTAGCTAGAATTATATAGGCTCTGCAAGTTCCCAGCAAAGCTAGAGAGAATTAGCCAAGTGACCTACTGCTGTAAAGAAAGGAAAAATATGGTCCCCCTCCTTCCCTGACTAGAAAACAAGCAGCAAAGGAACCCAACACAGCTTCAGCTTTAATGCTTACTGTTACATTTCTTTGGAAGACTCAAAAAGCAGTTTCAGCTGCCAAAATAACTTCTCTCTCTCTCTTCAGCATTCAGCAAAAAGAAAGGAAAAAGCATTGTGTCTTTTGCACATTCTCAGTTTTAAGATTGTCTGATAGTGAATCTGTAACAATATGGGAATATCTAGCCTTTTTTTGTTAGCTAATGTTATCATGCACAAAGATGTTGAAATGACACTGCACCTCACCATCTTCCAAGGGGAAATGTGCACAGAAGCTACATATGACTGTCACACTAATAAACAGGTAAGACTATGCTCAAGTAAACTCATTTTATGTTGTCACTGTGTAATGTAGCTTAGTTTTAGCAGGTTTTTTGGACCCTTTATTTATTCATTTTTTTAGCGAATTAATTTTTGCTTCCCAGTTCTGATTGTTTCTTTCCGTTTTCTTTTTGGAGGGGGGCAGTGGCAGTGCATATGGTATTGTTAGATTGGATGTTTTAACTAACTTGTTGGCCTTAAACTGATCCAGTGCAGTTTCATGTTCATAAAATTCATACTCTTATTGCAGGATAAAGGTCAGATCTCAGAATGAACAAACCATGACAAGGTTTAGTTTGAGTTCAAACTTCAAATCCATGAGCAAATTTTTTCCCAAGTACATTGCCCCAATGAGCTTCACTGTTTTCATGTTGCAGTAAATTTTCCGATTTTCAGTAAACTAAAAACTTGGAATTTAAGGAAACCTGCTTCCTGATATTCATACTGGTCAGTCTAGTGAACAAGAATATAACTAGTTCATTTTTATAGACAACAAAAAGAACATATGTTTTAACAATTTACAAGATTTGTTTTAACAAAGAATACACATGAATGAATGCGTGTATATTTTACTTTACGAATGAGCTACCAAATTCTTTGCTATTATACAGCAGATTATCCAAAAGCATATTTACAAGTATAGTAAACCATTCATCAATAATTCCGGGCATAAAAGTCTGGAATTCATGAGTCTAGCGAAAGGTTCTTTCACACTGTCTCACTCTCTTGCAGACACACACACATGTACACGTATGCTTTAACTGTGGTTTCTTATGTAAGAGATATTAGATTCAGAATGACAAGAATGCCGGAGACCATTTTCTCACAGAACAAAATCAGGTAACAAATGTGGGTTGGAAAACCTGTCTTGCTGGTTTATGGCATCTAGGCTGTAGTATTCTGCTTTTTCAAGGTCCACAGAAGAAGCAACTGTGTCATCCACTCCTGAATGTGATCCCCCAGATAAAGGTTGGGAATCTTTTGAAGGATGCTGCAATCCTAGTGCAAGTGATACTTGATTGCCTACTGTACCAGCCAAAAAGGAGAAATTGTATGCATCACCTGTTTGATTAGTTCTTATAGTCTGACTCGCAAAAATGTTATGATCAGCCTTATGCTAACTGTACCGTCTTTATGTGATTTATTCAGTCCAGAATCTATGTTAGTCTCTTTGAGCGAACCATCCTGGAAGCCCGTTCTTGTTGTGTACGCATTTATATTGAGGTTAGAAGTGACATCATTCCTCAGCTCATCAGATTGCCTCAATTGGCCATCATCAGCACCCGGAGACATTAAGCTTTCATGAAGCTCTTCTTATGTTTCATCAGATGTGTGACTTCAATCTTCCTGTTGGCTCTGGATGTTCTTGAGAAGATTTAGAATCTGCTTCCATGTCAACAAACTCCTCTTTGTACATGTCCTCAATCATGGGTTTCCACAGACGTACTCGTGCATTGATAAACCAGTTTGCAACCTGACCAGATTGTCATTCCTGTCTCTTATACACATCTAGAATTGTATAAGAGACACCTAAAATGATATAAATGTTTATTCGTCTCATTTTAAGGCACTGATTAGCTGATGAATGAGTTGCCAAAAAAGCATTTCCCCATATGAATATGTACCTGGCTGAAACTTCTGGTCAAGCCTGTCTGCCTTGCAAGCATAATTTTTTCAGAATCTTTTGCACAACTGATGTGAAACACACAAGATTGAGAATATTAGAAGCCATGATTTATGTAACAGGCAAAAACTAGATTATATGGTATATAAGCAAGGACATACGGATGAAGGAAATGTTCAAAAAGCCAAGCACGAAGGACTGAAACAGCAGTTTCAGGCAAGCCTCTTTGTGGCCTCCAAGGTTGTCTCATCACACCAAACTGCTGAAGTGCCCTTTGTTGCCTCAATTGCTGGTCCACAAGGCGGAGACGAGATAATCCTATTTGATTATTGGGGACTGTACCTTCCTCCCCTAAGCTTTGCTGCACCACTTGAATCTGGCTTTTGATTGCATCATGCAAGCAGCGGAACTGACGAGAAATTGTCTGTCGAGCAAGTGCTGTATATGATCTAGCAGCCCCACAACCAGCCACAATTTCAAATGAGGACACTAGAACTTGCATCTGTTGGTAATATGAAATGTTTGTATCTCCTATCCACCTGGAATGAGCAGATTATCATAAAAAAGTCTTCAGGAAACTTTTCACCAAAATACATAGGAACTCAAACTCCGTGTAGGACTCTCTTAAATGCATCTAGATGAGATCTTCTGAAATGAGCTGTGAAGAATTCAAGAGGAGGAGATGTGAAAAACTGGAGCTGGTTTTGGCGTTGGATTGATATCTTTCCCTCTTTTGAGATTTGTTCAATGGAGTTATAATACAAAGAGTTTTGACAAGATAGTAGAGGAATTAACTGGCCAAATTCAGTAATTTTGAAACAGGAAAATTATGCATAGGAAAGAAAAGAGAAATATACAGTAAGTTTCAGAAATAAAGAATCATATTAGAACTCCGACTAATTATGCTATGCAACCTCAATCAAACATCTTAACACACAACAGAAAGGATCAGAACAAAGTAAGTCTAGGTTTACAGAACCTCTAAGGGCAAACATGATAAAAAGAATTAAAGAACAAGCATCTTAAAAGAAATGAATGCAGCAGAGGAATTTCTGCCTACCTCATCCAACATGGACAAACGTATTGCTCTGAGAAAATTTAGAAATATATTTCGTTCAGCAGGTGAAAGCTCATCAGGAGACATCCCAGCCCTTGAAGGAATCCCAGATTGACATTCAGATTTCAACTTGACCTCTTCTGAAACACCATAACCAGAAGAATGGAAATCGTGGCGTTTGTCTGAGTGCTTCAGGGCCTGACGCACATTAACTACTTCATCAAGTAACTCTTGAGCTGCCTTGAGAAACTTGGAGTTGTAGATCACTCCTGAAACAACTGTTTCTTCATGTAGCTTTGGATCTGAATTCATTGCTTTGGGCCTTAAGGAAGATTGAGGGTCGTACACTTCTCCAACTCTGGAATTAATGTTAATTCGTCCAGCTAAATCAAATGACAAGTATTCAGCTGTTTTGAGTTCACTACTTTCAGAGAAGTGATCAGCTGAATGCTCAACATGGGAACTCAACAGAGGAAGAGAAGCCTGAGTTCGTATAAGGGCTCTGATATGAAGGCGCGTCAACAGAAGACTGTACCTGATTGCCCAAGCTGAGTGATAATCCTTGATGCTGAAGAGTCTGATCAGCATTTTGGAGATGGAACAATTTCTTGCTGAAAACTTGAGTATCCACCACTACAGCATTACTATCTGAAAAATTGGGTGCAAAATGAAGTTGCTCGTTAATTGGTTGCATAATAACAGTATTCCCATGTGGCGCAATGAATAACATCTCTTGTCTGCTTACAACAGATTGGGCTTCAACAAAATCATGTGCTTGCAAGGAAGTTCCAGAAATTAACTGGGAATGGGATGAGGCAGTAGAGGGTGGATTCTGATACATCATGTTTTCAGGAAGATCTGATGAATTCAGCAGATACTGAGTCTGTAGTACATCTTCTTGACTGGTTAAATTTGAGAAATAAGTAGACATCCTGTTCTTGCACGGCCACAGAAACTTCTGGTGCCGATTCAATCCACCTTGACTAGCTCCAAGTAAAATACAAAACATTACCAATGATCTTAATTTTTTTTTTTTTTTGGACAACTGATCAAAACTCTTTCGGAAGCTGGAAATGCAAAAATAGAAGAATAATCACCAACAAAACACTTGTAAAAGAAGTCAACAGTGGTTATCTTTCTTCTGGTTTTTATCTGGTTTCATTTAATCTTGAAATCAAACACTTGTAAAAAGCACAGCTTAAAATACCCTTGATAATCTTAACATAAGTGAAAAGATAGACTATAAAAAGTTACAAAGAAAGAAGAATCTTTTCTCTCCTTGCCAAGCAGAACTGAAGAAATTAATACTCAGATGAAATTTCAATACTAAAGAAATTCACATATAGCTTAAGCCTGAAATTCTATAAAATAAAAGAGTAGGCAATGAAGTCCAAAACCCATATCAGAAAAATCATCAAGGAACAAGCTTTCTTAATTAAACCCTTTAGATAATCACTTTTGTAAACCAAGAAATTGAAAAAATAAAAAGGGCCATAGAAAGAAAGGTAAATGAAAAAGAAGTCTTTAAGATTACCTGGAAAACAAATGCTCCTGGAATTTTGCCCTCAATTGAGGGAGCAAACAGAACCAGAGAGTGATTGAAAACAGAAACTCAATTGGTTCAAAATCAAGTCTTTCCTCATATGGAGACTAAACCTGATCCAAAGATCCCAAGCACACCAACCTTCCTTATCATTGAACAATGACACCAACCATATATTATTCAAAAAGACCAATAATAATTAAACAGAAAGCAAGAATGACAAACTCCAACCTTCCTTTCTAGAACTAAACAAATACTAGTAGCAGTACTATATTCCCCTATGAACCATTCCACCTTTCTCACGTGGGGACAAATAATTACAAATGTAAAATCTCAACAAGACTTCTCATACAACATTCTTTTATCTTATTCAGACGTAGTAATTTGGACAGGTGACTTGCCCTAGTGTTAGAGTAATAAGGAAAATCTATCGTAACCTTTTTTTTTTTAAAAAAGAAAAGAACATTCATTTGCTTTTGTTTTAAACTTTCTTTTCAAGAACTCAAATATTGACAACATCGGTAGTGGTTGTTTTGAGGCATTTGTCAATGTTAGTGTTAGCTTGATGGTTAGAGGTTTTGAACCCTTAAACTGGTTTTGGTGGACCTAAACAGTAGTTCTTAATTTTAAGCCTCCAACCGTTAGTTGAAATCAGTAAAGTATTAATTCCATCAAATACCATAAGACTCAAATCTCTTAATCTTTCAACACTTCAATCCTCAGAAACCATTTTTTTTTTTGAGGGGTTGTTTGCAGGGCACTTAGCTGGACATGGGACGAATTGTTAGGTGAAGAAGATGACATCCAATTGACAAACTCACACGTTTTCAAACGGGATCATATACGTGTATGTCTATGATATGTCAAATTTTTTACTTGAAAAACTCTTTAGTTTTTAACTGCCGAATCTTAAACGCATTGGGCGCCAACAGCAATATCTTAAGCCATTGTATAATTTTATTATAATCTTGTCCATAGAGAAGCTAACAAAGAGAGATAGAGCTGACAAACAAGTCTCTTTCGTATACACGTATACAAATCCAGCTTCTATTTAAAATGTCCGTTGCCAACACTCACAAAATACCAGTCAATGTGCTGGGGAAAGAATGACACGGTCAATTGCAAACGAGTAATCCGGACTCATATACCATTTTTGGCAAGAAAAACAATCAGTGAGAGAGCCCGCCAAAAAACGAAAATTTCTAGAATGAAAGACGGAAACTCAGAGGCAAAGTAATGCGAGTTACTTGGTTTTCATTAATAAAACAAAGAGGAAAAGAACGTTAGAGTGATAAAGATACCAAACTACAAAAACTAAACAAGAATTTGTCAGTAAAGAAAGTAACCAATAGAACAGCTTTTCTTTCTTGCAATAGTGAAAGAACAGTACATAAACCAGCCATCCAAAATGGTTCCTTTCAGATTACCGAATCATTGTCTTTCCCACAACCTTTTGATACAAAATAGAAATCTTGCTTTCTAGTTCCAGGGCTCACACTGCAATCTCAGGATTGAATTGGAGAATTGGGATTGTAACAGGGACGAATATGATTGTCAGGAATGTACTCTACCATCGACTCTGGACGTCTACATCACTTGAGATTCCAGGAAACATGAGAAGATGGCTACGAAAAAAGCAGAAGATTTTTACTTATAATCTAGGAATAGTTAAAGCAATTAGCTTCAACAAGCACTTATTGTCTGATTCAAATTTATTTCCAAATTTTCTCAGAGCAATAGAATATATTAATTTCCTTCCTCCGATGTTCCTGCAGCCACCAATTTGACTGCCTGCAATCTCACACCAGTTACAGTTATTACTAATTCAGATTCAATAAGAGACAGAATTTACAGAAACTGTCTACCAAAAATACAGGATTTACGCTATAGTAAGATGGATTTACGACTACCAAAAATGCAGGATTTACGCTATAGTAAGCTAAGCAAAATATTTAATTCAAAAAACGCAGTTGACTTGCTGGATCCTTAAGTAATGTTTATTAATTGGTACAATTTTCTAATAATGAACCACCACCTACGAGTTTGGTAAGTATCAAAAGGATTTGGCTGTCAAACGCATCTACCAAATCATTTAACTAATGATTCTCCAGCAGCATAAAAAATGAAAAAAAAAAAAAATCAAATACAATTCTCACAAAATAAAAGCAAAACACACGGAATTCACGTATCAGAGAATCAATGTCTGAGGTGACTACTGGTCATGTCAGATTCGTAGTATTTTATTCCAAACTAGAACCAAATACTAGTTTGCAGTCGCGGCAAACTAAGATTCTGAATAGAGGAAAATACCTTCTGTCCTTAAGATTCAATCCTGTATAGTACAGCTCAATTGAAGAGCTCCTAGCATGGCTATGTTAATGTTCTCTGTGAAAGAAATTTCTGGCTAGCATGAAATAGTTTGACTGGTAAATGTGAATAACAAGTCTGAACATTATAAAATGGATAACCTCTGAAATGCCTTTGGAGATCATTTCTCTCGTATCATTTACATATCATGAATAACTAGTATGAACATGGAGAAAGGATACCTTTCTGAAAGAGTATTCCCTTGCGAGATCATTTTCCCAGCTGGGATTCAGAAGGAATTTCATCCACCTGAATTGCCTTTCCTTCGATGAAGAATTTAATTTCTCCCCTTGCCTGGTTTGTTGAGAAGGCTTCTTTAGCTTCATCAACAGTACCCCGCCAAAACTACAAAAAGTTGGACTCACAATATCAGCATCCCTCAAATTGATTAATTAATGGCTTTAAAATCTGTATACAAGATACTGCACGAAATATTACATCAATCAGTATCATGGTTTACATGTTGCATGTTTTTACGGACAGTATAAACATGATTTTTATAAAATCTAGATACCATTGGAGACGAGTAAATGTATGCTATTAACTCTGCAATGTAATATTACAACGGTTAAAATAACTGAAAAGTAAGAGCGTTTCATTATTTTTAATCATTCAAACGATTTAGAAAGTTGAATAGTAAAGAATTTTTTCAAAGGAGTGTTCCTCATGAAACGAGAAAAGCAAGACATACCATCTTGAGGAATTTTGTCAATTTACTACTTTGGTTTTAATGATAAATTATGCAATTCAACAATCAAAAAATCCAAATAAAGACCAACCAGAATGCCTTGGTATCTCCTGAATGTATCACATCAGCCGATTTCATTACTCTCAGAGCTCTGCATTTATCAATTTAACAAAATCCCGGAAAACTATATAGATATCAAAAACAGGAATTTGGTTTTAAAAATGAATTCCTTGTGAATAACTTATTTTGTGTACCAATTTCAATAACCATAAAAAGAAATACCCAGTATTTTTTTAGTAGTACTAATTTCTTAGTCTTTAATTTTCAAGAATGGGACAAAGGAAGATTGAAAAATTCTATAAAGTTTGGATTTTTACAACAATTAATAAACAGAATATTTAATTCAGTTCAATAAAGTTAGTAACTTTATATACATTGTTTTGAAGACTCTGAAGAGGAGAGTTGCAACATTCATTGGCTGCTTCCAACATCTGCTTTGTGACTGCAAGACAGCTACTCTTCATTAAGATTTTCTTGAAAATTATAACAAAGTGTCATACTTTTCATTTTTTATAAAATTAAATAATCTTTTAATATTTTTCTAATATTATCTCCACCATTTTGTAATCAGATTCAAGTTTTAAATTTTGTAGAATAAAATTAAAAAGTAAAATATTAATATTACAATCAAAACGTTATTATTAAAAAATTAAAATTTTAAAAAGTGATAAACAAATTGGAACGTTTTTTTTTTTTTTTTTATAATTGTATATTATAATGATTATGAATTGGGCTAAGATGCCAAACAACTTGGGCTTTACAAGGACATGGACTTTGAGTTTTAGTTTCAAATTTTAGTGTTGGGCCACATAGTTATAGACAGGCTGAATAATTCACTCAAACAAAATTACAAATCTGGGTCTGGGCCATGTGGTTATGGACTCGTCAAGTGATTGGGCTGAAAATGTTAAAACAAAGATATCTCCAGCGGTGTAAAGGTAGAGAAGTTGTATGTTTTCGTTGAAAGACCATCCAATTAATTTTAAATATTTGTACAATATAAATTTTTAAAATACATTATATTATATAATTCCCTTAAGATTAGTAAAATTTCCGGTAAAATTATTCTTTGACTAAATGAAAAAGAAAATGAGTGATGAAGATTGATGCTACTATGATGCTAACTCGTACAAGTTGCCGGTCCAAGCTGAGATCAGAATTGGGGCCTAAATATTGGCATGAAATTTGAAGGGGATTTACATTATCTGCATCTTTTTTTGCAAGAAAACAAGATATGGACCATCTTGATTGTTTGGTCTACACTTATTGGCCAGATAGGTCGAGAATCGATGTAAAATTAGCATAGACACTTCACTTGATGTAATAATCTAGAAGGACAAATATTTAAGTAGACCTAATTTTTTATCCCATTTGTATATTTTGTGGTGTGGATTAAACTTTAGAGAATTTATTATATCAGCTGATGTAAGCAAGATTTTTTAAAATTTAATCCTGACCACAGATTTTACAGGTAGAGCAAAAAATCGGGTCAATCTAAAATATTTTCTATCTAGAAGAAGTAGAGAAAGATTAAATAATAAATTTTTTTTTTTAATTATACAATAAGATGGCAACAAAAGAAGTAAAAGGACCATCAATCTGTCGTTGGGAAGATATGCATGTGATTTCCATTTTCTTTGACACAATGCATGCAAAATCTTGTCAATGATGGTGTTACTGAATCAAAAAGAAAAAGAAAAAAAAATTAAAATTCTTACCATGGCAATTTGTGAGAGAATAGCAAAATGAAGATTGTAACTGTTGGCCTTGTTTTAATCTTCTTATAAAAAATTATAAACTGTTTTTTAAATTAAATTGAAAAAAAAAAGTACTTTTAAAAAAGCAAGTGTGGAGAGTTATATTCGGAAATAGGTTTTAGTTTATCTAAATATAAAAAATAAAAAAAATCAAATTTTGTGCAATAATGAAATTCTTCTAAAATATGAATTTTCAATTTCAAAAAAGCTATAAATAGTTTTCATAGACATCGTTATGAAAATGGCATGAAAATGAAAGAAAGAAAAGGAAAGGATATAAGATAAGGATTAGAGAATGTCACTGATCACAAACTCAACTATCAATAGCTCAAAAAGGTTAGAAAATTCGAAAGAGCCATTATAATCTTGAGAGTGACCTGAGCGAATGATTAAGCAGTTATAGTCCCAAATTCCTTCTTTTATTTTTATTTTTAATATTAGATGGGGAGGAAGAAAGGAAGAAAACAAAATTTGCTTTAGTATAATTTTTTTTTTAAAAAAAAGAAACTAATTTCAGTTTTGAAACACCCCCAAAAAAAAAGAAAACTTATATCACTTGGGATGTGTTTGTTTGGACTGAAAATATTTTCTTGATGAAAAAGTCTATTTTTCATATAATTTTTCGGTGTTCGGTTGACAAAATGAAAATATTTTGAAATAAAAAATTTTAATTTTATGACCATACAAGTTAAAAAAACTTATAACAATGGTAATAAATACTTTACAAGTAATTGTGATTAATCAAAGATTGATTTTGTTAAAGTGGAATTGATAGTACAATTATAGTAGTAAAATATTCATAATGATAGTTATATTAGTGTGTCTCTTATAGACATCTAGAAAATATCGAATGTAAAAAAATTGAAAACGAAAATAAGTTTAACAAACGAAATTCTAAAAGTAAATATTTGAAATTTAATGTCACTCTTGAATTATTCGGAAAATAACTTACGTTCAAACATTCCGTAAGTTATTTTCAGCCAGAGGAAGGAAAATTGAAAAATATTTACACCGAAAAATATTTTCCGATGTTTGGTACCAAAAAAATTTCTGGTTCAATCCAAACGAACACACCATTGATTTAAATTTTATTGGGCGGGACGCTCTTATTATTCGAAATAGGAAAAACTTTATTATAAAAAGGTATTACGTTACCAAGTGTGTAATGCCTCTTGGTATCCCCAAATCAATGAAATTCTACTGATCTCGATTTTTAAGTAGTGGCCCACCAATTCATTTTATATTTAAGCCCACAACTTTAAATAGTGAAATTTCATTGGTTTGAAGATACCACTTAACATGACATTTGGTAGGATCTTCTCGTAATAAAGTTTCTCCCAAAAATAGTGACAATCCTGCATTTTTCTATCTCAATTGATGCACTTTATCCACTTTTAAATTTTACAAAATCTCTTGGATATGGAAACCATAAAGTGGTTGAGGTATGTCTTCTAAGTTCTAACACAATAGTAATTGGAGGAAAAAGGTGTAACAGCTCGCTGGTCCAATAATTTTTTGTCAAGAAATTGGTTCAGAAATATGATAAAATTATTTAACGACCCACTATGATAATAATAAACGATAAAATTAAAATAAAATAGAGAGCCAACAAATTACATGATTAAGTCAACTAGACTTACGCCCACGGGCGAAAGAGGAGAATTTCACTAATTCAATAAAAGGGATACAAATTTGGAGAGATCTCCTCAAAACCAAAGCCAAGCCCCAAATATCTAGATTCTCAAAATCTTAGATATACTAAAACAGAGAGTTTACAAAATTTAACACTACTCCCTTTGCTTTTTGTTGTGTTTCAAAAACTTCCCGAATGGCCTCAATTTATAGCCCAAAAGTTCCAATACATCAGTTGAATAATTGGAGGTGGAAATGACTATACAATTGAAGACGGAAAATTCCTTCCATAATCTGCAAGTTAGATAAGGGAAGAAAAGAAAGTTGACAACAAATAGTAGTAGGAATGATGGTGAATAGTTTTGTTTGTATGCAAGACATCCAACCACTTTTTGACAAATCTCCATCTTGGCTTGTATCCAACACAAACAAATCCTAAAATTTTACAAATGATAAATTTCCTCCACCTTCTCCATAAAAGCTTTAATAGGCCAATCAGTAACCGGATGAACAAATCAAGTTCAAAAAACAGTTGAACTTGTTGATTGAATCAGCATCTACAACAGTAAAACCCTATAAAATATACAATACTACTAAACCTGCAAGCTTTCATAACAACAAGAGCATTTTGACGAACTTCCATGACTCCACGTTCAACTATATATTCAAACCCATGAGCATCAAGGGTGCCTAAAGAGATGAAATTCTTTCCCAAATCAGGAACATGCTTGACATCAATGAGTGTCCTTATAATACCGTCATGCATCTTCCTATTTGAATTATGCCTTTACTAACAATTTTACAAGAAACATTATTGGCCATAAAAATATTTCCATCATTAACGGGTTCGTAAGTAGAAAACTAATGTCTTTCGGAACAAATATGATCAGAACAACCCGAATCCAAAAGCCAATAATTCTTAGACACTTTTTTATCATCACCAACAAAGAAAACATCTCCATCACTATTATCTACAACAATACTAGCTTCAGGGGATTTTTGTTTATCATCATGTTCAACATTTAATTGATGGTTTTCTTACTTTTCTTTGTTGGATTAAATTTTATCTGTCTCTTCTTCACAAGATGTGATGACTGGGAAGATTTAAAACTGTCTTGCTTACATCATCTAGATGTGTATAAGAGACTAAAGTGCTTAATCGTCACTAATTTTTTATTAGTAATATCTTTATAAATTAATTCCTTAAAAAATTTAAAAAATAGATTTAATTTCTTCAAAAGAAAATTGTGTCTTGTCCATATAACATGGTATTTCTAAAATATTTAAATAATGGGGGAAGAGAACACAACAGTAGTAAAGCTTGATTTTCTTCTGAAATCTTAACATCTATATTCTCTAAATTCATAATAATGGAATCAAATTTATCAAGATGAGAATTTATAGATGTACCTTCAACTATATGCAGCAAATAGAGACTTTGTTTCAGATATAACCGATTTTTTTATTGTTTTCTTCTTGTACAAAGTCTCTAGTTTGCCCCATAAATCCTAAGTTGTCTTTTCACCAGCAACTTCACGCAAGACCTCATCGAAAAGGTCCAAATGATACACGAACGGGCATTTTCATCAATTTCATCAAATTCCTCATTGGTCATTTTTGAAGGTTTTTTCTCCTTTCCTAACATAACCTTTTGTACTCTGTCTTGAGTCAAGATTGCTTTCATCTTGAGTTGCCATAGACCAAAGTTGACGTTTTGGTCAAATTTTTCAAAAACGACCTTTGTTATTGTCATAATGGTTGTCAAATTTGAACTCGGTATTTCTGAGCTCTAATACCATTTTGTTAGGAAATTGGCTCAGAAATATGACAAAATTACTTAACAACCCACTACGACAATAATAAAGGATAAAAATAAAATAAAATAGAGAGCCAACAAATTACGTGGTTCGGTAAATTAGACCTACGTCCACAGGCGAAAGAGGAGAATTTCACTAATTTAACAAGAGGAATACAAATTTGGAGAGATCTCCACAAAACTAAACAAGCCCCAAATATCCAAATATTTCAAAATCGAGATATACTAAAACAAAGAGTTTTCAAAATTTAACACTACTCTCTCTGCTTTTTGTTGTGTTTCTAAAACTCCTCGAATGGCCCTCAATTTATAACCAAAAAAATTCCAATACATCAGTTGAATAATTGAAAATGAAAATGACTATACAATTGAAGACGTAAAAATCCTTCCATAATCTACAAGTTAGAAAAGAGAAGAAAAGAAAGCTGACAATAAATAGTAATAAGAATGGTGGTGAATAGTTTTGTTTAGATGCAAGACATCCAATCACTTTCTGATATTTTTGAGTAAAAATAATGGAATCAAAATATTTAAGTAATGTTATTAGTACTTATGACCTTAGATATTATATGTCAATCACATTCTTATATTTTAATCGATGTGGAGTCCTACAAATGGAATGAAATCGATCTGAGGAATAATACGTTTGTCAGCAAGAAAAATATATTAATTGGTTTCTCTTTTGGATCGAAACAAAAGTTACTATCCCACTTTGCAGTCGATATGGCAAACTGAATATAGACAATCGATTGATTCTTCAATCAGGAAGAAAACAAGTCATGACTTCAAAGAGAATAATAATGTACCATTGTTCAACTTCGCATCTTTTTTTCTTTGTAGGATTTATTTTTCTTCTACTTCTTTTTGAAAAAAAAAAAAATGTATTTTTCTTCCTGTTTTTGTATGAGCTTCTGAATTAAAAATTTCACCCTCCTCTTTTTTCATATTAGTTCTTTTAGCTAGCTATTCCCCTCTTAAAAAATTAACAAAATCAAATACTATAATTAAGGTGCATTTCACACACAAAAAAAAAAAAAGAAAAAGAAAAAAAGAGAGAAAGATGCATTTTAATATAATTGTGATAATATTTTACCCAAAAAAAAAGTACTATCATGTGATAATGAGGAAGTGATTCCAAAATCAAATACTACTTGGCTTTCAATAGATTCTCGAGATGATGAAAATTTTCTGTCCATCGAATCACAGAGAAAAGAAGTCGTGCTGGTGAATCTAACTGGAATCTTCTCTACATATCAGATCTTTATTAGGTAATAGAAGGATAAAAGGTACGTTTATAGAAAAGATAGTACAAGAATGTTTATTACTTCCATCGTATTCTTAATTTGCAAGTTGAGTTCAACCATCACTCACGTTAAAATCAGTAGATTTTGTGCTACTTTTGGAGAGATTATATCGGAAATATATGCTTTATTTCTTTCAGAAAAATAATTAAGCACAAGTAATCAAATATACGAGAAACATAATCTCAATGCCATCATAGTAGTACCCTCGATTAATTATAAAATTGTGGATTAAGTAATAAGACATATATTGATTTTGGAATCACATCTCCATGACAATGATCGAAATTATTATCTAGATTTATTTATGGATATGTGCTCCTTATTGGAGGAAACAAGAGCAATTTTTTGCTCATGTCAAGGAGTGGTGTACTGCAATTCTGTCTGTTTGATACACATCGAATTGAAACAACTTGATGTTTTTGGCAATTTCCAAAATTTGGATGAAATTTGAGCAATATACTATTTCACTAAGTTATAGTAGTAAAATAATAAATGTGGTTGTTGGCACTTGGCAGGGAAATCGATTCATACCAATTAGCAACAAGGATATGTCATAGAATTTTGTATCTTACTTTTTATGTCACCTTTTATTTTACGAGTAAGTTTTTGATTACTAATTCAGTAATGAGGGGTGAGTATGACAACCATAGAAATGACTGAAAAGCAAAGAGATCCCACTACTTTTTAATCATTCAACGGTCTGTAATATTCATTCTGCACTGTGGAGTGAGTACAAAGAATTTTTACTATTTCACTATCAAATGAACTGTTAAGATTATTTTTAAACATAATTATAAATTTTTGTAGATGAATCTTGACAGTTTATTTAATAGTAGAACAGAAAATACGATGAGATATGAGATAAAAAAGCCTTTGCACAAAGATATGTATAGATTGTCCTCATCTTTTAGGAAAATTTTAGGAAGCCAACAATGTAAATAATGCGAATGTAGAGATGATAGTGGATTGGGCCAACTTGCAAATTACTATGGCCACCCGGCCCTAGTTTAGGACCGGGAGTTCCTTTTCAAAATCGCTGCTTGGCTTGACCCATATCTTTATTCAGTAATTGGCTCGGTCAACAGTTCAATTCGAAAAACTGACCTGAAAATCGGATTGTCCCCAATCCAACGGGGCCACAAGCCACTTATTGGAAATTATTTTTTTAATTTTTTTTTTGTTTTAAAAGGATTTTGATGATTATTTTACCTCTTCAACATCTATAAAATGGCTAGTTTTGGGAGGCAATGTTGGAAATTTTTTTTTATAAATACCACACAATTTTTCCAACAAATCACACAACAATTTCTCTCTACTTTCTCTTATTTCATCTCTCTACTCTCCAATTCTATCTCCTAGTGCTATTATAATTTCTTTCATAATAATTAAACTATTATATATATACACTATTTTAGAAATTTAAAATTACTCTTAAGTGGTGAGCTCAATTGAAAATTTAGAGATTTATCCAAAATTCAAGTGGTGAGGTGCTCAAGTAGAGTTCAAATACTCAAGTGTATAAATTGAAATTCAACATTTCAAAATTTTCAAGTTAGATTTTTCATACTTTTTAATTTATTAATTGTCTTTATCAACTCTCTTGTTTTTTTTCTTTATTATTATTTTGTTATATTCTTTTATAATCCAAATAATTACTAAGTTATAATTTAATAAATTACTAATGAATAGTAAGTAAATGATTTTAAATTAATAAATTATTAATTTTAAAATAATAATTAATAAATAGTAATTTTAAATTATATAAATTATTAACAAGTAAAAATTTAAGTGTCTCAAAAAAAATAATTTAAAATTTTAAGTAAGAATTTAAATTTTTGTGCCAGATTGGGGACCAACATATGGGCGAATGTTGGAAATCCCAACATGCCCCATCTAACCGAGGCCTAGACTGGGCCACCCCTTCCATCTTCTGTTCGGACAGCCCGTTGGCTTGACATAATTCGCCCTGTGACCGGCTATCATAGGCCTGAATTGGCTAGTTTCCAATCCGACCCACTACCACATCTACGTGAATACGAACCAAATATACAACTCTTTAATTATAAATAACACGAAACCATATTCTTCCATTTCTACTTTTATGCTTCCCAGGTGCCATGCTTATTCTCTTTTTTCTCCTTTTTTTTTTTTTGGTTCAGCAGACAGATCTGGGGGTTCTTTAATTGTGTCCTCTATTACAATCAATTATAAAAGCAAACCCTCGATCTTATCTTTGTACTATAGTTTATATATATGTTTGAATAAATATGTGATGCTCTTTGCAGCGGACTACAGTACTAGGTACAAATATTACCCTTCGCGAGTCAATAGAAGATAGATGATGGCATCATGGCACATGCAAGTCATCGCTCTTCTTCTCGGCTATCAAACAACACTTAAATTATAAAAAAAAATTGGACAATATGATTTATTGATTGACAAATATTTTGCATAGCACAAATTGGTTGAACGACCAACGTCAGCTTCAACGTGCATTAGCTTAATAGCCACAAACCAATTGTTATTATGCCATTAAATTACAATGTTTTGAACTTTTCATTTACAGTCTAAACTTAGAAAAACTTGCTAATTGAGTTGTAATACAATAAAATATATGTTGGTCCATCTATTATTTGTGTATAAGCATGACAGTACTGATTGTCCTGGACTATCCCAGTTAGTACTATAATATATAAGAAAATAAGATGATCCGTTAAATTATTATACTATTGTATTTTAAATGTTTATACAGTATCATATCATATATTTTAAATATTTGTTTAGTACAAGTGTTAAAGAACAAATATAATATCCTAATAGAATCCTAAAATTCCTCATATATTTAACCAATGCCAAAACAAGACTGCTGTAGTATGAATTGGAGAATTTGTAGAATGATTCGTGGATTATAGGTTAGTTTATCTCCCATTTTGAGATTCCTTCCTTCGTGCAGCGACCAACTCAAATAGTAAAGCAAAATCCAAGAACTTCTACATATATCATATATGACCTTTCCTAGCAAGAACGGAATATTTTCTAAATTTAAGTGTTTTATAACGTAAAGCAATTAATACTCCGTATAACCCATGGTTTAAGTACAATGTATTCAAAATTGGTGGCTCTAATTGGCCTGATTAAGTTAATAATTTTAATTTGAAGGAAATCCATATCGTACTGCTATCCATTTTCATATGTACCTGAACCAAAAATTACTAAAGTGATGCGAGTTATCAAGAGGTATCTGTGTTGCGTAGGATGGTAAGAGTAATAACAAGACTAAGGGGGTGATTATATGTAGATCATTAACATTTTCATACTAACCTTATTTGGAAACAGGTGTACTCCCATTAATCTAATGTGTGAAATTACAAAAATACAATATTCTTCTGATACGAAATATTATTGGACTTCCAAATACATAAATATGGCCTCTTCCAACTCCAAAGTAAATTCAGTGATAATGACCCCATCATTTACGTACATCCATCAGTTTCCACCTAAAAAATATTTAGGTAGAAATCTTTACCTATAAATTCTGTATTCAAAATTAAATATTAAAAAATCTTACTTACATCAACTGATGTCATAAATTTTTTAAAATTTAATTCATATCACAGGATTTACAAATAGAGTCAAAAATCGAATCTACCTAAATATTTGCCTTCCACCGGTTCCCATCCCCAGAAAGAGACTAATCTCTTAAAACAAAAAGTAGCTCTCAATACCCCTTAAAAACAGCCAAAGAAAAAAGCGAACGAAAAGGATATCAATACAATATAATCTTTTCCTTTTGGTAGAAAAAAATTGGAAGGATTGGTGATCCCTCACCCCAAGACTAAAGAAAGTTACTAAACAAATTCTTGAATGACACGAGATTCTCAATTTATGTATCTAACTAGGTGCAAGTAGAGCTTGTTTCAAAAAAGAATTTACCAAACGACCCTAAAACATTTTGTGATACCAAATCGCTAGCCAATGTATAGACTGTGGATAGCGAGAATCAAGATGACCTTTATAAGCCTAATTTGCTTATATAAGAGCAAATGATTTGGCCATACAACAGAATCAATGCTCCTGTCCACCACTAGTATTTGCTGCCATACACAGCAATCGCTTTTGCTTATAGCATAGTCTCCTCTCCTTTCTAAGTACAATATTTACAATCTTCGGGCAGTCTCTGTAGCCACGAAAACGTTTCCAACGTTCCCTTCCCCGCATAGATCCTCCGTATCGCCTTTGTGGATCCCTTTTCTCCTAAATCCTGACCCCACTTCTTGTGGATCCCACAACCTCACACGTCTCACTCTCACCCCTCACACGTGCCCCCAACACCCCCAAAAACGGGATAAAAGATAAATTTCTCATATGTCCTATAAATGCAAAGGCTGTACCTCATATCCTAGACATCCAATCCAATTCAACTCAATCCAATCCAATGCTCACCCCTCAAAATCTTTGTAGGTTGCATACTAAATCTTTGTCCCACAAACTAAGCTGTAGTCGGATATCAATTGTAAAACTCAGAACTCGAGAATATATTGATTGACATATTATTATGGTTAGTAAGTTTCTTTTAATCCATTTGCTATATGTCGATTAATAATAAATGTCGGATTAACATTAGATCCGGCCGAGTTTCTAAACCTCAGAATGAAAGGACGTTTAAGCGTCGATCCATTAGACATGGAAAACGCTTCTCTCGACTTTGGTGGCTGGCAAAGAGCCGAGCCGTGGGCAGTTTTTCACCCGTATTCGGCTCAGGACGTTGCTTGGCTTGTCAAAGAGGCTTACGAGTCGGCTCATGGGTTTACCGTGTCGGCTAGAGGTCACGGGCATTCCATAAACGGGCAGGCTATGACAACAAATGGGGTGGTGATTCGAATGAGTAGGAGGCTCTTATACAATGAACGGCCGCCTGTTGCAACCAGGGTTTATGAGAAATTCATGCACGTAGATATATGGGGTGGAGTCTCTTGGATAGATGTGTTAAGGTCCACCTTAAAATATGGACTCTTATAAATCATGGACGGATTACTTGTACCTTTCAGTGGGTGGTACACTTTCTAATGCTGGTATTATGCGGACAAGCTTTCAATCATGGCCCTCAAATTAGCAATGTCTATGAACTCGATGTAGTTACAGGTTTCTCCTCACCTCTTCATCGAATTTAACTTAATTTAATTTAATGTTATTATTATTATTTTGTTGCATATGTCATCAAACAAGTTCTTGATAAAGTCCACAGCATACTCTCATATGGGTTGTTTTGTTTTTTTTCCTTTTCTCTATATATGATCTCTCACTAATTGAATGTTTTACGTTTGATGCAATAACTGTTGCGTGTAATACTATTGTATTGTTATCCGGTTTTATTTAGGATTCAATGTTGACTATCAATCATCAATTATTTTTGTCTTTGGCTTGATATGGGAATATTAATTTTGACAAATTAACAGGCAAGGGAGAACTCTTGACGTGTTCTAAAGAAAGCAACTCAGAATTGTTTCATGCCGTTCTTGGTGGTCTTGGACAATTTGGGATCATCACTAGGGCTAGAATTGCTCTTGAACCAGCTCCCCTACAATGGTAACTAAATTCCAATTAATTTCTATCTTCTTTATTCTAGGTAGAAATTTTCTTTTTTAGTCATCACCCGTCTGATCAGTACGACCATATAAATTAACCAATTAAAAAAATGTGATAGATTATACATCGTGTATCAAATCTAGATGGATTGATGCTAGTATGTCAGGGATCCCTTGGTCAGAAACTATTCGCGTCATCCAGATGGTAACTTTTTATGAATTAAGAAATTTAATGGAATAACACGAAAATCCGATTACCATTCAAGAATATTCCTAATTGGGGTCTTGGTAACTGATCTTGAATAGGACAGATCTTGATGCTAAAATATTCACTATCTTCAATAAAAATATATGACCTCTCTAATGTGTAAGAAAAATTTTAAAATAATTTTGATTTAAAACATTATACCTTAAATCTCTTAATCCTAGATAAGGATTTAAGACACGGTTCAGACAAGTATATCCCCAGAAACGAATAAGGTAACGTGACGCAAGAGTGAGGATTAGTTGGGTCCACTTAATTTGTGCATTTTAAACCCCATTCACTCAAACGGCTGTACGAAAGCTGGCAATGTTGTTGACGCTTCTTTTTAATTAGTACTAGCTTCAAATTAACCTAGTCATTTTCTCACTTTTTCTTTCGATTTTTTTGGTATTATCAGGTGAGGTGGATACGAGTAATATATTCGAATTTTTCCGCTTTTACACATGACCAAGAGTATCTCATCTCATTGCATGGACAGCCAAACATCAACAAAAACAAAACTATGTACAGGGTTTTGTTAATGTTGATGAAGGCCTCACCAACAACTGGAGGTCTTCATTTTTTCTCCGAGAAATCCTGTGAAAATTTCGTCTCTCTCTTATACAGTGGTAATGGTGCCGTGTTGTATTGCTTGGAGATTACAAAAAATTCTAGAATCAGATTCTAATTATACCATCGATCAGGTGAGTTATAATTTGGTGGTTTTTTTTTTTTTTTTGGAGCATTTATTTATCTAATTAAAGCATATCAAATTGTTTGCCTGTTATCGTATTTAAAGATAATTAAACTTATACATGCGATCATCTTATGTGCTTTGCATGTGAATGTGGAAAGCAAAGGAAACATTTTACAGAGGCCTTCATCAACATTAACAAAACCCATAACATCTGTCTCTTATACACATCTAGATGTGTATAAGAGACAGCTTATATATCAATGGCGATAGTAATAAAATTTTTAATTTTTTATGTAATTTTACAAATTTTCCAAAATGTGTATACAAATCTAGGTCGCCCCGTTCTCGAGTTACTCATTTTACTTCAACAATCGATTTTTATCCCCTAATACTAAATTTTAAGTTCATAAGATTCTTTAGACAAAACCAATCTAGAAAATAGCTAGGAGGAATTGAACTAGATATTTGGGGGGCAAATGAAGCTTATTCTTCTGTAAGAAGTACTATATTACAGCCAAAAAATCTTTCTTGTGTGATGTTTATCGTACAAGCAACCACGCAAAATAAAACAAGAAAAATGTGTTAGGTAAGAATGTTCGAATAAGTATATTTTATTGCCACAGTTGATTGTTCCTCCCCCTTTAATACTATAATAATTATTAGTATAATAAAATTGGCTTAGTCTCTTTAGCATGTTAGATTATTTCAAGATGAAATATACCTACATGCCCAATAAAACATAGAAGTTCTGCAATCTGTGAGCATTATTAGTTTATGATATAATGATCAAGAAAGGCCACGGGATTTTATGTCTCATCGTCTGTATTAATTTTTTATCTCCTATTTTGTATGTTTGTTGTGTATACTATGATATAAAAGTACTTACAAGACCATAGGACAAATGGCTACATCAAAATGGGAAATAAAAAGTTCTTATAAATAATAAAATAGAAAATCCAAAGCAGAAGAAAGCCATATATACTATTGATTAAAATATTACTGAATTCAGGGTCCATGCATGCATCCACCAAATTATTCCCCCTAATTATTCGATTTCTCATTTAAAAAAAAAAAATGCACGTATAATTGGAGTTGCATGAAACTAAAGTTATCCTGACAAAAGAACAAGCTACTTTTTCGTACTTGGAGAAAATTTTTTAATTGATTTAGTCACTTTTTTTCACATTTTTTTTTAATTAATGATTAAGTATTTACGAGTTATTTGTTTTATTGTAATTGTCCTTTCGCAGGAAGTGTACGCTTTGTTGAAAAAATTAAATTTTATTCCGAATTCAATTTTTACAACGGACGTTCCTTACGTGGATTTCTTGGACCGGGTTCACAAGTCCGAGTTGAAGTTGCGGTCCAAGGGTTTATGGGATGTACCACATCCTTGGCTCAATTTGTTTGTACCCAAATCAAGAATTGAAGACTTCGATAGAGGGGTATTCAAGGGCATCTTAGGGAATAAGAATAAGACAAACGGTCCGATTTTGATCTACCCCATGAACAAAAACAAGTAAGTCCTAAAATACAAAAATACGGCTCATTCTCTATTCAATTTACAATGTAAAAAAAAATTTGACTTATCAAACAATTTACTTATTAAAAATAAGAAATTTCTTTATTTTGTCGTGTTATAACATAGAGTTTTACATAACGAGAGAAACAAGTCTCACAAAAGTCATTATAAAAAAAAATAATTTAATTTTTTTTTTACACTTTTAATGTTAGTTATTTATGTGATTGTGTAATAAAAAATTATAACATACTATACATTAATGCCCAAAAAACTTTGTTGGTTACATCTTATGAATGTACTTGTGTATGTATATCAATAATTTTGTGCAGGTGGGACGGGAAAACTTCTGTGGTTACACCAAATGAAGATGTATTTTACTTGGTGGCATTGCTGATGTCAGCATTGGATAATGGTGACGAGACACAGACACCAGAATATCTGAGTAATCAGAACCGTCGGATCCTAAGGTTCTGTGCTGATTCGGGTATCAACGTCAAGCAGTACCTTCCTCATTACACCACACCGCAAGAATGGAGGGACCATTATGGCGATAAATGGACCCAATTTTACAAAAGAAAATTGCAATTCACTTGACCCCAGACATATTTTGGCAACCGGCCAACATGTATTTAAACCTTTCTTTCGTTCCGAGCCCAGCTTCATTTGGAAATTTCTAAATTTTGTACATATGGGTGAATAGTAAAATAGAAAATTAATTAGTAATTATTTAAATTTTTTTTTTGTTGGGTTAAATTAAAAATAGCTAATATACATTATCAAATCTATATGATTAATTAGCAAACTCCTTTAATAGAAAAAAAATCTAGTCATGACCTCATCTTCTAATTTAACGAGTTTAGTATTCTAATCTTGTTGGATTCTCAATGTAAACAGTTTAATTATAAAATGCTTAACCAAAATTTAATTGATAAGCTCATGCATTAATTAGGCCTGTGTTTGAAGCATGGTTTAGAGACTCAGAATAAGTTGTATTTAGAACCGTCTCGTCAATGTCATATTATTACGTTGTTCTAAAATATAAAATAAAATTGTAATATAAAACTATTTTTTGTAATTAAATTTTTTAAATTTAATCTATAAATAACAATTTATATTTTTACTTTATTTTTAATAATTTCTAATAAACACATTGTTTCATATACACATTTAGATGTTTTAGAGAAATTTTAAAGATTTATCTTTATAAAAAATCTAAAAAAATAAATAATATTATACTATTATAAATTCTGTCTCTTATACAAATCTAATGTGTATAAGAGACTGTAAAATTTTCTATTAATTTATTAATACTATCGCCATTGATATATAAGAGTATTATTACGTGACCGCAGCCAATGCTATCACTTTAAATTGTTGTTTGAAGGTCAAACATGGTCTATCCCCTATCTATTTAGCCTTGGTCACCATGAATGATAGTACTACTATGTATCTTTATTTCATCGGGGCAACGATTGCATTTATCTCCACCTGAATGTTCTGTCGGCAAAAAATCATACTAGACCGCAAGAAGCCTTAATGAAGTATGCTGTCCCACTACGATACGTATGGCGTAAGTAAGAAACGAATGAAGTGTTTGGTTTATGAATTATGAGGTGAAAGAATAAAATTAAGATTAATAATATTTATAAGTTAATTATTATAAAAATAATTTTATAAAGAATGAAAATATTAAAAAATATTTAATTTTATTTTTTATTTGTGATATGAATTTTAAATTTATTAATTTATGAATATAATAAAATTTATTTTTTATTTAAATCAAACAAGTAAAGATAATGATATATAATAAAAAATATAATTCTTATTTTAATTCTGATTCATGAATATTAGAAAAAGGAGAAAACATATACTATAGGCAAACAAACCCCAAAAAATGGTAAGACCAAGCAATAATCATTAAGTAGTGGAGGTAAATTTTTTAAGAATAAATGGTTATATTATGTAGTCTTTTTTAGATGACCATCCGTTTCTGGAAAAGTAAATGTGATTTTTTACTACAACTAAGATCATATTATTAGTGTATAAGTACGTGCCAATGAAGCAGAATAATTCATGAAACAATCAACTATATTTTTGTTTTGTTTTTTTGTTTTTTTTCCCAATAAAAAGGTATTACTACGTCCATCTCAGTTATATTGCGATAGATTGACTTTTTTAATTAATATATTAAAATTTTAAAACTCAATTTTGTATACTTTTTTTTTTTTTAAATTCTAACTTTACACATGTTAATATTTGATATAAATTTCATATTTATTAAAGAAATTTCCATTAATAATCAAATAAATTTACATATATTCTTCATTAAAAATTAATTTATTTTAAGTCAAATTATGATAAAATAATGGGAAAGTGAGTGGTATAAAAAAAAAACTACCACTACTTTTTTTTTTATTTTTAATTAGAAAACTACTACTTGACAGGTAGATAGTCCTCGCTATAAGATGACTTATTACTAGGAAAAGACACATCATTCCTTCCAGAAGATTTGGGTTATTATTAAAACAAGCCCTCGTGTGTTCGTTTGCCATGCTGAGTGTCGAATAAACAAAAGTATTAGGAGAGAATTAGTTAGATAACTAGACTAATTAAATAGTGGTAGCTGAATAGTTCATGTAGTCATGGAATGGAAGTTACCTGGAAAAGTAATGATCACAATTAAAAATCTTTGTTAATACTAATAATTAATTTATTATCAAGTCGATTTGGATTTTGATTCAAAAACGGGATCCGATTTTTGCCCTAAAACACCAGTCCAGCAGGATCAAGAAATTCACACTAATCGAGCATGGAAAAATTAAATCATTCAAATCCTTGTTCAAATGCACCAAGAATTAATATTTCCAGCGAAGTTCACATTTAGTAATCTGATCCATCCGTGCAATTTCTACAAATGGAGTTTAAAAAAAAAAATTGCTTTTAATTACAGTTTCAGAGGTAGTTAAGTGCTCCACAACTAGATTGTTGTTTTAGCAAATTTCGAGGGTTGGCCCCCAAATTTCTGATTTTTCAATTTTGGACCACATTGTAAACGTCCCACACGCATAAAAGTAGGGGTTTGCGAGTAGTGATTCAAGGTTGAGTTGACAAAGTCCAAATCGAAGTTGCTTGTCGGAATTCGAATCTTTGAACCGATCTCGCACATACGTATGTTTTATTTAAGTACTTGTCGAATTTTTCAACTACGTATAAAATTTTTCTTTTATTTTTTTATTATATATAAAATTATTACAATATATACGCTTTAGCAAAGTTACATTTTATACTTACGAAAAAATTGAACTACTTTACTTTAAACTCCTTTTACCTGTGTTCAAGTGAGTTCGAATCAAGTTCGAACTTCATTAATTTTTTTTCGAATTCAAATTCTATTTTTAAAACTTGTTCAATCTCGAGTTCAAACTCGAACATCACAAAAAATTTTGAATAACAGATGTTATTCGTGTTTAATTCGACTCGTTTACATCCTACATAAAAGTTAGGACAATTCAAATCTTCCTCTTCTCATTCTTTGATCTCTATTAGAAACAAAAAAATTTGAATTCATAATATTTTAAGCTAAAGATTCACAATCCCCATTAAAAATCAGATTTTCAGTCCCATGCCATGCTACACTTTTTCATAAAGCAAGCATTAATTGCTGAAAACTGTCATTATTTTATCACAATACTAATTTAAACTATTTTCATATTTTGTTGGATCACTCTTATTTATGAACAAGAAAAATGAGGAAGAAGAATCCAAGTTGTATACTGCAAAGTATTATAGTGGTACTTGCTGTCAATGTTTGGACACTGCCGAATTCTTCTACAGAGTGGCATTGATACTAAGTTGTGCTAGTCTAGATCACAAAGTGTTCTAACTCTGAACTTCCACCTTTTCTTCCTCCACCGTTTCACTGTTTCTTTCAAACTTCCCTCCACATATATATGAAGAGTTTTTAGAACAAAAAACAACCAGAAAGTGGACACACAAGGGCGAAAAAACAGAATGGAAACCAACTCAGTTTCCAAAATGACCATTTTATTATTCATCAGCATTATTGCTTTCTTGATGGGAGCTCAGACAATACACTGCGAGTCACTTATGATAACAAGGCAATCATCATTAATGGGCAAAGGAGAATCCTTCTCTCCGGCTCTATACATTATCCAAGAAGTACCCCCGATGTACTCTTTCTTCACCATTTTTTTATTTTTTTTTCACAAATTTACGTATGTGGATTCTGTTAAAGTGTGTATCTTTATTGTGAATTGAGCAGACAATGCTAATCTTTGTTAATTATAATGATGTGAGATTGTTGCAGATGTGGGAAGATCTTATAATCAAAGCTAAAAATGCTGGCTTGGATGCTATTGACACTTATGTTTTTTGGAATATACATTAACCCACCCAATTCTGGCAATGTGAGTATCCTAAATCTCCTTTTTCACCTTTTTATTTTATTTTATTTTTTTTAAAAAAAGGAAATATATTGGGAACTTTTATATGAAGCTTTGCCATTCTTTTGCTTTTGAATATTTTTCAGTATAATTTTGAGGGAAGATATGATCTTGTACGCTTTATAAAAACAGTGCAAAAAGTTGGGCTTTATGTTCATTTACGCATTGGACCTTATGTTTGTGCAGAGTGGAATTGAGTTGTTGGGTAATTGATGAATCCCTTTTTCTATTTCTTTTTATGTTTTCATACAGGCTTCAATTTGATTGATGTTTCTTGCTTCATTTTCTAATTTTGGTGTTAAAGCTTGGAATTAGTAGTACTTCTGTGTCAAATTTTTGTTTCTTGAATTTAATTGAACTTCATGATGAGTTACTGACTTTTCTACTTAATTCAGAGGATTTCCTGTTTGGCTGAAATATGTTCCTTGATGAAGTTAGAATTAGATTCTAGGAGGAGAGAGAAAGAGAAATATCCGAGTTGCAAGTGTGTGTTTGAGTATCCGAATTTTGGATTGGATTCTGAATTGTCTATCCCTTTTTAGTAGCACTCAAGCCCCTTATTTATAGATTTACACGAGGAGGCTTAAGGCTATCTCTATGCTAACTCTTGCCCTCGGCTTGGTGCCGAGCCTAGTGGAGAGGGACCGAGGCGAAAATGACTGTTCGCAGTCCCCAACCGAAGACCAAAAGCAAGAGTATTATACCGATCTGAGGGGCCTTTGGAACAATTTCGCAACCTCTGCAGATCCTCGGTCGTAACGATCCTCGGCGAGTCGTACCTGCAGCATTAACTCTCAAGGGTGACGTTTTCGTTGAGTCCCCATGCACCGATTTCGCATTTATTGCTCTGCATTATTTGCTCTGATTTTGCTGCAAGCGCCTCGTTCTGCGTGCCGTAACGCCAGTACCACGTCTCAATTTTCATGCCAAAATGCCTCGTTCTGCGCGTCGTATCGCCAGACCACGTCTCGATTTTCATGCCAAAAATCCTCGTCTTTCCTCCCTAAAGCCTTTTTTTATTTCGAAACCATCAATTTTTTTCCCCCAGAAACACAGAACATTCTGGAAGAAATTTCTCCTATTTATACCCCCATTCACCCCCAAATCTCTTTTCTTCTTCTTACTCACTTTCCTCTCACCCACTTTTACTCTATTTTTCCCAGAAACTTACACTCCCTCCTTCTTCCTTTCTGCGCTCATCCACCAGAGACTTACATAACTTTTCCTTCCTTTACCCTCTGCTGTATCACCGTTGCCGATTTCCGACCGTCGCTCTACGCCACCACCGGACACCACTAGGAGCTCTTTCTTAAAACTCCCACACGTTCTCAAAACTGAAGACTATGGCCTGTACGTTCACTCCCACTTCTCTTATTAGTACACCGGTTCCTTCTTCTCCAGTGCTTGATTGACAGGATGTTAAATCCTTTCGACGAAACCCTTTTGGCGGCAGTGCCATTAAACTTTCCTCCCGATCCGCTCTTTTCGAACCTCCACAAAACGACCACCCTAACCTTCAAACCCAAAGTATATCGAACTCCCTTGACCCCGAGGATATCAAGATCCTTAGGGATCGGTGCCGTTTTTTGAAGAACGTTCACATAAAACTCCCGACCACCAAGGACCGAGGCCATTTGCCTCCACCTGGTTACCTAACAGTCTACCAGGAATAACTCGAGGCGGGGCTGAGGCATAGCCCCTCTCTTAGTCAACCTCTCGAACCACAGTTATTCCTCAGCATATCCCAGCTGACCCCAAAAGCACTTCGGGTCATCGCTGGCTTTACATTTTTATGTAGATAACACGATATCCCCCTTTGTTTAGACACATTTAGGATGAAGTACCACTATTATCCCCTGTCATGGGATTTTTTTACATCCTGCCCAGGCCAGTAAATGTCACTTCGGGTAACCCATCATCTATTCATGATTGAAAAAAGTCATTTTTCTTCGTTCGGTACCTCGACCCGGGGTCTATGGAACCTTATAAAAGAAAACTTAAAAACCAAGAATGCCTCTCCACCGGACTCCCTTCATGCCCGGAGGCTCGTCGAGTCGAACCTCCTAATAAACTTCAATAACCAATCGGTCATCCTTTCAAACAACATTGGCCTGGGCAGGACAGATTTCCTTCCCATGACATCCTGCCAAATTACGACCCTCAACAAGGGTCATTGTCATTTTTACTTCACTCATCATTTTCATTTTTTTTATGTGCTGACCCCTCATCTTATGCAGAGCTCGAAGCATTCCTTAGGGGACTGGTGTCCGCCACACTTGCCACCGGTGCGGGCACCTCGACCAGCCTTCCTCATCAGCAAGTGGATCCTCCTCAGCGACCATCAACACCCCATCAGGGAGTGCCGAGGCCGTTCCTTCTACCTCTGCAACACTGAACCGAACCGGGGCCTCCAGTTCGCCGGAGAGGCAAGCCGGAGAAGTTACTCTGGCTATCCGTCCCACCGAACCCAAGCCAACTCGGGTTACAAGGAAGAGGACTAGGGAGGCTGCTGGCCTCAGGGAGGGTTCAGGCTTAGCAGAGGGTCCTGTCTCAATGACCCTCTCTTCCTCGTCATCGCCCCCGAGGTCCAATACTTCGGTGGCGAGGGTTCGGACCCCAGGGACTGGCTCGGGCAACGTCTCCTTATCCAAACAACTCATCACTTCATATGGTAAGTACAATTGGACCTCAATTTGTTCCCATTCCTTAACCTTTCTTCAGTGTTGTGAGTTAACACTTAGATTTTTCAGGTGATAGGAAATACACTCCCGAGGAGGAGAGAAAATCTGCTGTGTCATAGGATGTGCCACAGGGTCGGTGTCTGTGAGCTTCATATCTGTCTCACAGCAGATTTTAGATAAGTAGAAAAGTCAGTAACTCCTCATGCCTGTTCAATCTAAATGTCAAGAAACAAAAATTTGACACAGAAGGTTAAGGTCTGGGAATAAATGAGGTCCAATTGCCCTGTGGCCTATGTCAAAAGGCTCACCTCTCAACAGAGGCTGGACGAACTTCACGTCGGCCTGATGAACGTAAGACTATCTATCCCTTTGTGAATTTTCAATCTTTTGCACCCATACTTCAACTCACACAACTAATCATTTTGCCTTTGCTTACAGGCAATTACAATTTTGCCCGCCCTCGCAGATCGGGAGGCCAACTTCAACACTGCCTTTAACTCTATAAAGCAAGAGTTAGCCCATGCGAAGTCCAGCGTGAATCAGGCAGTGAAGGAGGCCGTGAACGCCAATGAAATGAAATGCAATATCGAGGCGGGCAAAAATATGACGAGTGGAAGGCCGAGCTGACCGAGGTGAGGGACAAGCTTCGACAATCCAAGCTGGAGAAGAAGACCCTTGAAGTGGACGTTGGCGACCGAGACAAGAAGGTCGCGGATCTGGAGCAAAGGGTTCTTCAACTTCAAGATGAAGCTCAGCTGGCCGACGTAAAGCTCGCGTCTCGGGAGGTGGAGCTTCAGATCGAGGGTAGGAATTAGTTTGTGACCTCGGCTGAAGCAGATGAAATGCTAAAGGAATTTACGAAGAAGGTTTTCTCCATGGGGTTCACACTGGCCTGTGACCACTTGGTGAAGTACCCTGCTTTGTACGAGGGGCTACCGTACGATGCTTCCATCTCAATTCAAAGCTCCTGTTTCGATTCCTGGAACTTCTGGAGTGACTCTACTAATGGAGGGTTCGAACCCCAAAGTCGAGACCGATCCCGCAAAACCAGGCTTCCACCTAGACTGCCGAGCCTTCCTCTACTGATGCTCAGGCTGATGTGATTTTGCTGTAATAGTTAGGAACCTCTTCTGTAATTTTGTTGTAATAGTCAGAACCTCTTCTGTAATAGTTTGGGCCTTTTTAATGAAATTGTTAAGTTCGGATAACTTTGTCTTCTTGATAAGAGCCTCGACATTCTTCATTTTTGGCTTTTTACTTGCTTTTCAATCTCTTTATTTCTTGCATTTAAAATAAAAATTTTTATGATATAAGTAGGCAAACAACTTTCCATGCTTAAGCATTTCAACATAAAAAATTGTCTAAGGAATGCTTTGGTAAAGAGCTTAGGCTCTGTTAAGAGACAGGCTCAAGCCCTGAGGCAAAAGGACCAAGTTTGGCTCCTTGTTTTTGCCTTAGCTATTTAACTTGAGTCAAGCTTTCCAAAGTCCTCAGAGTAATGTTTTGCTTCAGCAGGTCACTCAAGAATCTTTGCGGATCGAAAACTCTTCCATTTCATTTTGCATAGAGAGGGGGTCGCTTAGCTTCTACCCTTGAGAGGAAACTGTTTAGCCTCGGCTCCCTATGTTGCTTTTTTTTATTGGACTTTGTTAGAACCCCTGAGGGCTAGAAGAGTAAAATTGCTCTGAACTTGACCAGACCTCTGTGGGTTGATGCACCTTTGTTTGTGCTTGGGGGGCTACTAAGCCTCGGCTCTTGAGGGGGAGTCTGCTAAGCCTCAGCCCTCAATCATTTGATTTTTTGTTCAACTGGACCCGAAACTCTTAGAGTTAGAGCAGTTGGAACATCTGACAGTGTCTTGTCCGAACCTCTGAGGGTTGGCACGGCTTTGTTTTGCTTGGGGGGACTGCTAAGCCTCGGCCCTTGAGGGGGAGCTGCTAAGCCTCGGCCCTCAATCATTTAGTTTTTGTTCAACTGGACCTGAAACTCTTAGAGTTGGAGCAGTTAGAATATCTGACAGTGCCTTGTCCGAACCTCTGAGGGTTGGCGTGGCTTTGTTTTGCTTGAGAGGGCTGCTAAGCCTCGGCCTGACTTGAGGGGATTGCTAAGCCTTGACCCTCACTCAAGCAGCCTTTTTTGTTCAATGAAGACCCGAAACTCTTAGAGTTGGAGCAGTTAGAACATCTAGATGTGTGTTAAGAGACTCGACGGTTGGCGCGGCTTTGTTTTGCTTGGGGGGCTGCTAAGCCTCGGCTCTTGAGGGGGGACTGCTAAGCCTCGGCCCTCAATCATTTACTTTTTTGTTCAACTGGATCCGAAACTCTTAGAGTTGGAGCAGTTGGAACATCTGACAGTGCCTTGTCAAAACGTCTGAGGGTTAGGACGGCTTTTTTTTGCTTGGGAGGGCTGCTAAGCCTCGGCCCTTGAGAGGGGACTGCTAAGCCTTGGCCCTCAATCATTTGCTTTTTTGTTCAACTGGATCCGAAACTCTTAGAGTTGGAGCAGCTGGAACATCTGACATTTGAGAAGGGACTTTCATTATATTCTTTGATAATATTTTTTCAAATTTACAATATTCCACATTCTGGGTATAGGATCCCCTTTCATGTCAACCAACTTGTAATAGTCCGAGGTGTGAGCTTCTATTACACAATAGGGTCCTTCCCAGTTCGGATCTAACTTCTTAGTCTCCTCTACACGGCTAGCTTCATTCTTCCGAAGTACCAAGTCTCCCGGCCGAAGGTAGCGATGCTTCACTTTAGCGTTGTAGTGTTTAGCCATGACTTGCTTGTACTTGGCTTCCCGGATGGATCCATCTAACCTCTTTTCCTCAAGTAAGTCTAGGTTAGTTCGCAGAGCCTCATCATTTAGTTCCAAATCACCGAAGGATACTCGAATCGAAGGTAGCCCAATCTCGACAGGGATAACAGCCTCAGACCCGTAGGTTAAACTGAATGAAGTATTTCTGTTAACTGTTCGAGGTGTGGTCCTGTGTGCCCAGAGGACACTGGGCAATTCCTCAACCCAAGCGCCCTAGGCTCTTTCAAGTCTAGTCTTGAGTCCTGTCAGCAAGGTTCGGTTGCATACTTCAATCTATCCGTTTGCTTGAGGATGCAGCGACCGAGGTGAAGTGCTGCTTGATACCGAGGTTAGCGCAGAAGCTCTTGAAAGGTTCTCCTTCAAATTGTTTTCCATTATCGGAAATAAGTACCGCAGGGATACCGAATCGGCAGACAATACTTTTCCAAAAGAATTTCTCCATTATTTTTCCCGAGATTGTTGCTAGGCCTCGATCCATTTAGTGAAGTAGTTAACCGCTACTACTAAAAACTCAAGCTTGCCTATCCCTCGGGAAAGTGGGCCCAAAATGTCAATTTTCCACTGAACAAACAGCCACGGGCTCTGAATGGGAACCATATCCGACCCGGGTTTTCATGGTATCGGAGCATGTACTTGACACTGATGACACACCCGAACCAAAGTATCTGCGTCAGAATGTAAGGTTGGCCAGTAGTACCCAATTAGCAAGACTTTGCGAGCTAAACTCTGAGGACCGAAATGACTTCCGCATATGCCCTCGTGTACCTCGTGTAGAACATAGTTAGTTTCGGATGGCATGAGGCACCTCAGCAAGGAGCACAAATATGCCTTTTTACATAAGATTTCGTTAATAAGTGTATACTTAGTGGCTCGATATTTGACCTTCCTAGCTTCGGCATGATCCTCAGGGAGCTTCTCATTATTCAAATAACTTATCAGGGGTTCCATCCAACCGAGATCCGGTTGGATACAAGAGATTCTTTCAGAGATGTCAACAGATTTTCGTTCCCACAGTTCTACCAAAATCTCTTTCGTTGAATGCTAATATATTGCCGAGGCTAGTTTTGACAGAGCATCGGTGTGCGTTTTTCTCGTTCGGGCAATCTTGATGATGTCTACTTTTTTAAATTTTTCAATCCAGCTTTTGACCTCGGCTAGGTACTTTTGCAAAATCACGCCTTGAGCCTCGTAATTTTCTAGACTTTGATTCACAACCAGTTGAGAATCAGAATGAATCTTTAAGTTTCGGGCACCCATTTGGTGGCCATTTCCATCCCACAGATAAGGGCCTCATACTCAGCTTCATTGTTGGTTGCTCTTGAATCCGAATCTGAGGACGTAAGTGAGATAGTCACCTTCTGGAAATTGGATTATTATTCCTGCCCCGGCTCGGAGACTCACACGAAACTCCGTTAACATGAATCTCCCATGCAAGGTCTTATACATTTTTAGTTCTTTTACTGGAGACAGACCTTCAGGATGAGATCAACCTTTTCGATGTCACACTTACGCAATGAAATCGGCTTTTATACACATCTAGCTATTATAGCAGAATCAGCGTTCTATGTCAAACTCAAACAGCTCTTAGACCACTTTAGCATTCGGCCTGAAGCATTTGGTTTGTTCAAAATATTTTTCAAAGGAAGGTTGGTCAAAATTATTATTTTGTGACCATGAAAATAAGGCCTCAGCTCACGAGCCGACACTACCAACGAGAAGGCAGCCTTTTCAATAGGGGTGTAGTTCTCCTCTGGATCTTGAAATACTTTACTTACGAAATACACAGGGCACTGGTTACCCTGTTCGTCTTGCCTCAAGAGAATCGAGCTTATACTGTCGGTTTCAACAATCGAGATATACAGATATAGCGCTTCACCTTTTGTAGAGAAGCGAGCTTCGGTAAGGTGCCCAAGTATTCTTTAAGCTCTTCAAAGGCTTTAGAAGCTTTTTCGGTCCATTGAAAGTCCTCAGTCTTCTTTATGACTTGAAAGAATGGCAAGCCCCTTTCTGCTAATTTGGATAAGAATCGATTTAGGATCGCCATTCTACCGGTTAGTCTTTGAACCTCCTTCATTGAGGTAAGAGTTTTCATATTAATTATGGCTTGTACCTTTTCTGGGTTCGCCTCGAATCCTCGGTGAGAGACAATAAATCTTAAGAATTTTCCCGAGGGGACCCCAAATGTATATTTTTTGGGATGCAACCTCATTTGTATGGATCTTAACGTCTCAAATGTTTTCCTGAGATCTTCCAGGGTTTTCTCATATGTTCAGCTTTTAACCACCATGTCATCAATATATACCTCCATATTTTGTCCTATTTGGGACTTGAAGGTTTTATTGACGAGGCGCTGATAGGTAGCTCCGGCATTTTTGAGTCCGAAGGGCATTGTAGTGTAGCAGTACGTGCCTCAGTCGGTGATGAAAGAGATTTTCTCTTCATCTTCTCTAGCCATGTATATTTGATGATAGCCTTTGAATGCATCTAAAAAATGTAAAATATAAAATCCAACAAATGAATCTACTACTGTATCAATTCGGGGGTACGAATCTAGAACTGTCATTTAGACAAGCTTTATTTAGATCAGTAAAATCTTGGCACATTCGCCAAGAAGAGTCTGGTTTTGCTACAAGGACAGGATTCTCTTAGCCATGTGGGATACAATACTTCTCTAATCAATCTGGCTATTAAAAGTTTGTCCACCTCGGCTTTAATTATTAAGCTGCGCTCTGGACCGAAGAGGTGCTTCTTTTGCTTCACTGGTTTGTATGCCGGGTCCACTCCAAGTTTGTGCTCAATTATCTCCGGAGGGGCGCAGGGCATGTCTTCGACGGTCCAGGAGAACACGTCCTTGTATTTGGCTAAAAGCTTGAAGAGAAAGGCCTTAAATTCTGCTGGGAGAGTAGCACAGATTTTGATTTTTCGATCAGGGAGGCTCGGATCTAAAGCTATCTCCTCAATTTGAACCTCGTCTTGGGTCTCGATCTTTGCCTTGCCCTTGCCTTTATGCTCATCTAGTTGTGTATAAGAGACACATCCCAGATGTGGTTGCCCCATCTCTTCCCCCTCTATTCTGACTCGTCGTGGGCTCTTCAAATCCATCCCAAGTGGATGAGACATCGAAGATTTCCAAGTAAGCATTGTCTGTAATGGACATCATTTGCGATTCTTGTTGGCTGCCAATAACCGTTCCTTCAGCATAAATTTTATCCCAATATGGAATACAGAGGGAAGGATTCTGTAGGTGTACTGCGTGGGTCGGCCGATTATCATATTGTAGGAGCTGTCCCTTTTGACGATGACAAAATTGGTCATCTCAATTCTGTGCATCGGGAGAGCTCCAAGACACAGTGAAAGCATTATTTGTCCCTCATGGTATGACTGAGTCTCCGGTGAAGCCCACCAACGGAGTCTTGAAAGGTTTTATCAAAGAATGATCCATATGCATTTTGACCCAAGCATCCCAAAACATCAAAATGTCCAGCTCTAACAATCCGGTGTCTACGAACACGCGGTGCATTTCATATCCAGCCACATTTACGTGAATTACCACGGGGTTATTGTGTGGCATTCGTCTGGGGACTGGGTCTTCGGAGATGTATCCGAGGCTCATAAATGGCTTCAGTCACTTTTCTCGATCCTCTCCTGAAGGAAAGTTCCTGGCATACTTTTTTCGGGCATTGTTTGAGTCCCCGGTCGTCGGGCCTCCGGCAATTGTGTTTATCACCTCGGCTAAGCGGATTTGTTCATCTTGATTAGCTGCGGGATTGTTTCTGTTCTCACAGCCTCGGATCTGTTGACGAGGTGGCGGTAGAGGTTGCGCCGAATTTCTAAAGTTGGCACTGTTCCTTTGGAACTCTGCCGCAGTTCGGCAGATGAACTGCTGTAAATGTCCTTCCTGGATGGCCTTCTCAATTTCAACTTTCAAATGGTTGCATGCCTCGGTATCGTGACCGTGCTGACCATGGAAAGCGCAGTACTTTGAACTGTTTCTTTTATCCTTTCAGAAACCATCAGAGGAGGTGGCTCTAGGAGACCCAAGTGTTGCACTTGGTATAATATTTCCCTCCTTGATACATTGAGGGGTGTGAAGTCAGCATCTTATACACTTATTCTCGGGGGTCGGTTCCCGATGTTGTTTCCCGGAAAGACCACCCGGTTCGCCATAGGTGTGGCTCTGGAATAGTTCAGCCTGTCAACGACCCTCAATTTTTTCGAGGATGAGGGGTTCGAGGTTTTCAAGACTTTTTCTCTTTGTGTATCGTAGAGTTCCCTTTTTGTCCTGTTTGACTCATCGCCTCGGATGAACTCCGATATTCTTTCTAGAAGTTCAGAATAGGAGTTCGGCATCCTTTTGGCCAACTCGGCGTTGAAGAGGCCTGGTCGGATGCCGCTGCAAAAAGCTTAGCCACTAGAATTCTTTCATCAATATTTTTTATTTGGACTACCTCATCATTGAAGCTGTTCACAAATTTATTAAGTGAGTCATCGAACCTCTGCCGGATGTTCATGAGGTGTGATGTGTCCTTCTGTAGTATTGATTTACTCTTAAAGTGACCCAGGAATGCCTTCGCCAGGTCATGGAAAGTAGCAATTGAGTTCGTCGGTAATTCCTGGAACCATTTTTGTGTCGGGTCTTGAAGAGTTGTTGCGAACAACTTACATCGGGTCGCGTTACTATAGCCATAAAGGCTAGTGATCGCCACCACGTGTTGTAAGTGATCTAACGAATCAGATTCTCCCTTATAGTGGTCTAAGTCCGGCAACTTGAATTGCGTTGGAAGAGGTTTAATTTTGATAGATATTGTGAATGGATCTCTATCAATCTCTGCCGTAGCAGGAGTATTCAGGAGCAAATTGTTCTTTTTCAAAATCTCTTGGATCTTATTTTCGAGGCTCTGCTCCTCAAGCTGTTTTAAAACAACCGAGGAGGGTCCTCTCGATCCTGATTTTTTTGAAAAGTGTGCATCGAGTCTCTCGTGCATCGATAATTTTTGACTTGTGGATGAGTGTCTCATCTGATTGCTCGTTCGAGACACACTTGGTCCTGTCTCTTAAGACGTAGATCGGTATAAGAGACATGGCATCAACCGTTTCTTTGTCAGGTCGTCGGCCGGGGTCGCGCTTCTGTTCAGCTTGTGGAGTAGCTGTTCGGTTCGAGAGCTCAGTCAGGGTTTTGCTCTCGCGCTGTTCCACGAATGCTCGAAAAGACTCGAAGTGTGTCAGCAATGTACTTCAGGACATCCTTTCTCTTATACACATCTAGATGTGTATAAGAGACAGGTTCTAGTTCGTCGGATGCACTACTCTCTGCTGATTGCTCGTCTCGAAATCCTTACTAGTAGTTCGGTGTGTTCCAATGTTCTTCATCTGTCCTTAAAACAAAAACAAATGATTCAGATGACTGAAAATTGATTAAAAGAGATAGAAATCTGTCGTGATTCCCACAGACGGCGCCAATTGATGAAGCTAGAATTAGATTCTAGGAGGAAAGAGAAAGTGGAATATCTGAGTTGCAAGTGTGGTTTGAGTATCCGAATTTTGGATTGGATTCTGAATTGTCTATCCCTTTTTAGTAGCACTCAAGCCTCTTATTTATAAATTTACACGAGGAGGCTTAAGGCTATCTCTATGCTAGCTCAGCTGAACCTGAATTACATAATTGCCCTTAATGAGGCTGCCACGTAGGCACTTCTAGAACAATCTAGGTAAGAAGCTATGTGTGTTACTAATCCACATCCTTATTCCTGGAATCAGCTTCAGAACAGACAATGAGCCCTTCAAGGTTTTATCAGCTAAACCATTCTACTGATTTGTTTAATTCCACATAATTGTGACAAATTATACTACCATTCAAGGTTGAGCTGAGCTAATGTGTTTTTCTGCTTCTTGAATTGAAAAAAAAAAATGAAAATTTTGATCTTTGCAATTATAGGGCGAACCTATTTCACACTTGATTTAATTTTCTTGGAATAAAGGTGGCAATGCAGAAGTTCACCCAGAAAATTGTTGGGATGATGAAGATTTGTGTTTGAATCTCGGGAGGTCCCATAATCCTATCTCGGTACATATTATCTAGGTCATGTGGCATGATTTCTGTTTTCGAATGTCCTCTTTCTAGATGTGTATAAGAGACAGAACTAGAAGATCAGCATTATAAACCTACAATTCTTTTTTCATTTCTCAACTTTTGGTGATTCATTTGCATAGATCGAGAATGAGTATGAAACAATGAAAAAAAAGCTTGAAGCACTGGTTCGGCATACTTAAAATTATCTGCAGCAACGGCGGTTGGATTAAATACGGGGTTCCATGGGTTATGTGCAAACAAGATGATGCACCTGATCCTATTGTGAGTAATGTTTTAGTGTATAGATGCTATGGATGTTCCAATGTCTTTCTTTTTAACTCACCTTTGTCCATCGATGATTAATACATGTAACGGTTTTTACAACACTTTTTGTCCAATAAACCTTATAAGCCTATAATGTGGTGAGGCTTGGGTAGGTAATATTTTCTTGAAACCAAATCCATTGTAATTTGTACAGGATAGAGAATAAGTTCACCTCTTCAATTCTGATTTCTTCTTGTCCTCTAACTGAGAAAGGTTCTTACCCAATTTGGTGGCGCGATAAGAGACCGCCCTGTACAGGATTTGGCATTTGCAGTTGCTCGCTTTATACAAAGGGTGGCTCATTTCTTAACTATTACATGGTAAGTGATTTTATCGAGGATAAACCTGAATATACTTCAAAGCTTTAACTTAATTAATTTGGTGCATATAAACTCATGTAAAGTTTTGCAGCTTAAAACAATCTACATTTAAGTCATTAACCACCTTGTGACAGTTCCACGGAGGGACAAACTTTGGACGCACTTGGTCCTTTCATTACAACCGATTATGACTATGATGCTCTAATTGATGAATATGGTGAGAGAAGTAACTGATTTAACTTGTAGTATCATTGTATAGGATGTTAGAACTTATGCAAGATGCATAATTTTACCAAGAAATAATGAGCCACCAAAACTATCAAAAACAGTGAATGACTAGTTGTAATGTTGATTGCTAACAACGGTGTTGTGTGTTTAGTTGTAATTTGTTATTCATTGAATTTTTACCTTAGAAAGAAAGCAACTCTTCAGTGCTGCTAAGGCAACCCAAGTATGGCCACTTGATGGAGCTTCATAGGGCTATTAAAATGTGCGAACGAGCTCTGGTTTCTTCAGATCCTACTGTTATTTCTCTTAGTGGCTGCTTTGCAGCGGCTGTCTCTTATACACATCTAGATGTGTATAAGAGACAGGTACTAGGATAATATTCAACATAAATATAAAAACGTAGTCATTAACTCTGCAAAAGTGAGTTCAGTTTCTAATAAAAAATAAACGTAATGCAAACGTATTAGTCCAACTCTTCTACTTTCCTTTTAGAATTGGCTTGATGGTGCTTTAATTTTACTAACACAGATCATTTTGTGGCCATGAAGGTTGCATCTCAGACTTCACGTAAGCAAATGTTATTGACCAACACTCAACTACACTCCTAGATGTGTATAAGAGACAGAGGACAGTTCAACCTTGGCGGTGTTGGACTTGGGCAGCTAAATCTCACCGAGATAACAGTGATCATTTGTGGTTCTACAAACAGGTATGATTACTCTAGATCACCTTTCAGAGTTCCCCATCAAACTAGCTTTAAGTTTTCCTTTCTTACCTGCTTTCAAAATGCTGTAAGTTTTCCTTTCTTACCTGCTAATTATAACATCCACTGAATGCAAAATTCAAAATAGAATGTAAAATGAAAATACAAATTTGGATTTCATAGGCATGTCAATAAGATGGTTGAAACACGATGAGACTTTGAAATTTATATGTGATATTAAGTGCAAGTGATTAGGAATGGTAATACTTGGAACCCAACTCTAATTTATCCAATTTTATTTTTCTCCTTTCAATCCAAAGCATTGACATTAGTCCATCGAGTCATTCTTTCGCGGAGGGCAAAAGCCTACTCTCTTTGTGCGTCAAGAGGTCATGCGGTACATGTCTTTATAAATGGGCAGCTATCGGGTAAGATGTCAAAATTGTCAATTAGCATTAACCAGGAGAATGATATTCTCAAGCGTATATCTTAGCCGAAACCATTGACATTGCCCTCCACTCTACGGATCACTTATAGTACACCCGAGAATATGAGAGTTGTTTTCAATGAACTGTAAACCTTCATCTTTGGAACAAATAGGATTGCCTCTTGAGTATAGTTGGATTACCGGTAAGTAGTCTACCAACGACTCTTTGAATCAATTTTCGACTCTTGGTTAGAAACTTCTCAATAACTTATGATTGACTAATTGATCAGAATAGAAACTTAATAAAACTCAGTTTGGTTGCTTAACAAATAGATTTATCCATCATAAATACTTATGGTTAGTTGTTGCATTACCATGAAGAACAATGGCATACATTTTGAGACTTGGGATATAGGAATTCAGGTCCGATCGCGCTGCAGGGTCTTGACCAAGGTCATAAAGATTTATCTTCTCAAAAATGGACCTATAAGGTATTTGAAATAGAGAAATTTCAGTTCTATATATTCTTGTGAATAAGTGCTTATGTTCCTATATCTTACTTAGGTTGGCTTGAAAGGAGAGTCTTTGAATTTAGTTTTTCCAAATGGGGTCTCCTCTATTGAATGGATGCCGGGGTCATTAGTCACCCAAGATCAGCAGCCTTTGAAATGGTACAAGGTAAAAAATTTATATAACACAAACTATCAAATGTTCAATAGATACTGGTTCAAGGACCTTGAAGCTCATATTAAACTTGCAGGCATATTTTGATGCTCCAATGGGGATGAGCCCTTGGCATTGGACATGAAAAGCATGGGTAAAGGTCAAGTATGGATCAATGGGCAAAGTATTGGAAGATCTTGGATAACTAATGCAAATGGTAAGCTCTAGATGTGTATAAGAGACAGCATCAATTGTTGTCATTAATCATATAATACTCATTTGTGGCCAACCAACTTAGCACCGGTAATCTTACGTGATTCGTACTATTTTCTCCTTGAAAAATAAGATTCGGTTAAGATAAGAGGTTATTATAATACATGTTTCTCCCAACCTTTGAACTTGTCTATCGGGTACCACGTTCCCGGTCTGGTTGAAACCGACACGAATTTCTTTGGTACTTTTGAAGAATTAGGACGAGATGCATCAAAATATCATTAGTGAAAACAACAACTAAAAGTGTTTGTGCTCTGCACATGAGCACCATCCCACCAGAAAACTTGCATATGGACAACCATCTAGATGTGTATAAGAGACAGCTTACTAACTACCCTTCAAAATTGGATTGTGTGGTTCTGGAATCTAAGAATCAATAATTTGTTGTTCCAATAAGCCATCAATTTATTTAGTGTAATTATTCTCCAGCAATTTTGGGCTAGCTGACAGTTCAAGATCTCTGCTCCAAAAATATTGGTTAATTTTAGAAGCTGAGATATTTCTCGTCTTTTATGAGAAAAATGGTTAGATCACCTTTGCTACGGAATAATTAGCACTTCTTCATTTGGGGTTCCAGAGTTGGATCAAAGGCAAATTACTAGCACCCCATAAGAGGGGTAAATTTTTTTTTTTTTTTTTTGATATTTTTACACATACCGTCATGTAGAAAATTTTTTATACTACGGAGAGTATGAATGTATGTCACATTTACAAAAATAAAGTTTGAAATTTAAATAATACACACGTGATATTCATGCATCTACATCCGATAAAGTAAAAAATTTTCTATATCAACAATATATGAAAGATTAATAATTTTTTAAAAGACTTCCTAACAAAATTTTGGCATTAAAGTTAGCATATAATAACGGCAAATTGTTATGTGTATCATAAAATTTGTAGAAGCATGTGAGAACACAGTGTGTATGTGCATCGACCAAGAATTTGCCTATAATCTAACCCACAAGATTGAGGAGGATAAAGAAAGTAAAGGTAGAAAAGTTGACAAGAACAAGGACCTGTCTCTTATAGATCGATAACAAAGAATTTATTAGTTATAGAGAAGTAGTAAAATTGATAAAAACCACGGAAAGAAAGGTAAAATAGAATAATATAAAACTAAATATAAAATGGAGATTTTTTTTACAACTATTTTCTATTTATTTTCATTTTACATAAATTAAAGAATATCTTTTAATTAAATAGGTATATATATATCTATATATATATATATATATATATATATTGTATGACATCAAAATACAAAATTTTTTATGAAGCATAAAATGTGTGCAAATAAAATAAATTTACTTAATTATTTGTTATTCATATGTCTAGATACCACAAAGAAAATAAAGAAAAAGTAACTATAAAAGTAATGTCATTTTTATATTTAGTTTTGGAATGAAGAAAAATAATAAATTAATTAATTAAGAAAAATATGATAATTCAAAAAATCCTCCTATTAATACAAAATTAAAAAAAAATTGTATGGAAACATTAAAAATGAAATAAAAGGAAAGTAATTTGTGCATAAAGGTTTGGAGGGTAATAATGTCAAAACAAAGTCCACATCACCTTTTTAAAATTATTTATATGATAGAATCTTTTAAAAGGAGCAAAATATATATTATTGGGGTTCGAGAGATAAAGTATAATTAAATTAAACGTTTAGAAGGTAAAGCGTAATGAACCCAAAAACATACAATGCTACCTAGTACCTCCCCTGTTAGTGTATGCTCTAAAACTAATTTATTTTAGGGATAAATTACACTTTTATATTTATGTATATTTTGTAATATGGCATTTTTCGAATAACATATTTATATATGAAATCATAAAGAGTTATTATGTAATTATATTTTATTCGAGTATATCTCTAATCGTAGTGTATGACACTAGTAGATTAGCAAATAAGTGTATGTGGATGCTTATTAAGAATAAGTGCATCGGATTGTCTGCTAAGACATCTACAGTGTATTTCACATGGATTATTATTTAAATGCCAGTAGATTAATTTCTTTGTGATAGTAGTGTGATAGTCCTTTGACTTGAGATCATGAATTTATCTTGATTGTGGATTATTATTCTTTGACTCTATTAGTCGTTACTCTTAGTGAGTCGCACATATTGTAGAGTTCGGTATAACATTAATCATGATAGGATAAGATATGACCAATAGAGGATTCACCACTCCTTATGTTATAATATGAGAGTATATCCCAGTATGGCCACTTCTTGATATACGATTCGGAAATCTTTACCCTAGTGAAAATAGATTTAAGAGTTACTTAAATTCTATTTCAAGTGAGTTGTATTTTGGAAAAAAGTAAAATTTGATTAATTCGATAAAAGTTGGCATTATATTTTTACTCTTGAATTAATCGGGATATAGGTTAATGAAAAGATAATAATTACGGGGGAACTAATTATGGATTTGAACCACTTGACATATCTCAACGCTTGGGTGGTCATGATGCTTTGCTAGAAGCCAATCTTAATCTATAAGTTTAAATTAATTAATTTGTGAAATAAGATAAATTAAAGGTGTTTAATTTATCTAATCCTAATTAATTTATGATTATAATTTATACTTATTACTAACGTGATTGGGAACCTAAAGCGTCACATACTTAAGGATAATTGATTCATGATTAAAATGATTTGATAAGTATGAGATACTTATGGGTTAATTTATGAGATAAATTAACTTTTATATTTAATTATACTAAATTATAAATATTAGGAGCTAATATATGAGACATATTAAAAGTTCTAATAATTTTATAATTATTCATATACCCATAAACCAAACTGATTGGGATTCTAAATTATTATATATATTATATATTATATTACAATATATATATATATATCTCAAAGAGTAGTGCTATATATAGTACTAGTATTGTGACAGCAAAAGCCGTCAAGTTGTCGATTTTAATAAAATTAGGATCTAACATTCTGTAGTTTGGGTCAATTTTAAAGATTACTGATTTAATTATTTGTGTAGATATCATTAGAAACCGGGTACTTGTGCGGTTTGTGGATCGATGTCCCAAACATATTAGAGATTTTACTGCAATTTTGAGGTATAATTTCTATATTTTTCTTGTAATACGCATAAATTAATTAAGGTGATCCGTGATAGGAAAGTAAATATTTTAAATTCCGCTGCTTTATATGTTTATTTACTTTCTTATAGTGGTATTAGAGCCACTCTTGATTAATTTATGTTGTAATTGTATTTAGTTATTATGAATATTGAATTGTTCAAATTATATGAATTTTTTGAATTTTACTTATAAAATTTTGAAAAAAAAAAAACAACTTATTGCCGGCAATATGGCTTATCCGTATTAGATGTGGACAAGCCATGATGATTGTGATTAATAATGTCACTTTTAGTGACATTATTAATGTTTGTCACTAAAAGCATTTAATTAGTCAAATAATTTTTTAGTGACACTTAATTTAATATTTTTATTCCTAAAAGTTTTTTTAAATTTTGATTTTCGAAATCACCAATTAATTTTTGACAATTGTTGTTCAAAATTAATTGATAAGATTTAGAAACTTTCTTTATTTGGATTTGATTAAAATTTAGAAAGTATAAAATCTTTAAAAATATTTATTTAATTCTAATCAAGAATTAGATAATTTGTTTAAATTTTATAAATTTATTATTTTTCAATGAGATTGGAATTTAATAAATGTTCAAAAAAATTTAGAAATTGTTTCTATTATAATTTTGAAATTCTTATTATTTAAAGGATTATTTTCTAATGACATTAGAAAATAATAATTTTTCCCCACAAAATATTTTTTTATAAATAATTCAAAAATTGATAATTTCAATAAGATTGAAATTATGAAGTATAGTGATTCATGATTAGAGACTAAATACATATTTATACTTTTATTTAATTATTGAATTATTTAATAGCATGATGAATGATTATGGATTTAAAACCAATGTGATTGTGTTTGACTTATTGGTGGTTCAAATTCAATGGTTGCAAATTTTTAAAATAGGATCTGTGTGTCCTGCCTTTCTATATTATTCTGAATGTAATTCTTTTCTCATCTCAATCCTCTCGAATGTAATTCGAATTTTCTTTACCAATCATGTAATGTACGTAGATGTAGGTTAGGGATAGGATTGTATATTTAAAATGTTTAGATAGAATTACATTTATAATGTACAAGATGATGGAGATGGCGGAAAAGTGCAACCTAGAAGGAAATTTTCAAGAGTTGAAGATTTTCCTTAGAATTTGATCACCTAGCTTCCTTCGTGACTCAAGGAAACTAGTTTAGTAAAAGTTCATAATTATCCATAATTTTATGCATGTTTTATTTATTATATGATGATATGATAATATTACATGCAATTTTGATGAGACCTAATAAAATAAATAAAAGAAAATCTCTTAAATTAATATTAAGTCAGTAAATATGTTGCCTTTCATTATTATAGCAACAAACGAGAGTTTGTCTTTAAATTTAACTTGTTGGACTAATCCAAGGTCACTCTACGTTGATGTGTGTTTGAGCTATGAGATGATATTTCTGAATAATGGGTATGATATAATAGAGGCATATAATTTGTTGGGTACACTCAAGGTTATATATCTTTGAGGCAAAGGTTAGGAGTCACATATGATGTGCTATCAAAGAGTTGTAATTGGTAACAGTTACCTACCTTTCAAAATTATTTTGGTTTGTTGGGTACACTCAAAATCAAAATAATTACATGGGATCCTAACCCACTAGGGGTTATATGATAGCTCCCGAATCAATATGTAAGGGTTATTGATTTGAAGTAAAATAGTGGGAGCAAAGCCAAATTAAAAAAAAAGTCCATATTATATTTTAGTTTTGTTTATGCATAAATAAAAAATACATATACTATCTTTATTTATATGTTGTAGAATATGAGTGATAACGTCAATTTACGTCCCATTTTATATGATAACAAACTCACTGAGCCAAATTTTTTGGATGGCATCGTAACTTGAGAATTGTTCTCAAGCACGAGAAAATTGGCTATATTCTTGATCAACATATTCCTGATGTCCCAACGGATGATACTGATGAAACAATTCAGAATACTTATCGTAAGCACATAGAGGACAATGATCTGCCTCTTGTATCATGTTAGATGTGTATATGAGTTTCTTCAGAAACATTCATGATAATATGGTATCACTCTATGATTATTCATCTCAAGAAGTTGTTTGATAAAGAATTTAGGAATGAGAGGTATGAGACCTCTAAAGAGCTATTCTGATGTAAAATGGTAGAGGATACTTCAATAGCGATTCATGTACTGAAGATGATCGGACTAATTAAAAAATTAGAACATTTAAGCAAAATCATGAGTTAAATGTTGACTTAATTTTGCAATATCTGCCTGATAGCTTTTCACAGTTCGTGATGAATTACAATATGAATAAGTTATCCATAACTCTCACTGGACTGTTAAATATGTTAAAAACTGCTGAGGCATGTGACTATCAAAAAGGAAAGGAAACAGGTGATGGTTGTTGATTCTTATAATAAGAAGAAAAAGAAATCTAAGATTGATTTTGTGAAAGCCAAGTTTGGGTTAAAACAAACACATGTGATCAAGAAGGATAAAGTCAAGGGTAATTTTTACCATTGTGGAAACAAAGGGCCCTGGAAAAGGATCTGTAAGGCTTATATTGATATCTTGAAGCAGAAGAGGTTTAATGAAATTTCTACTTCGGGTATGTTTATGATTGAGATCAATATTTTGCTTCTAATTCAGATTCCTGGGTATTAGATACCGAATCAGTATCTCATATTTTTAAAAATATGCAGGGACTAAAGAGAAGTAGATTGTTGGCTAAATGAGACCTACGCATAAAAAATGGAGCAAATGTTGCTGCATTAGCCGTGGGAACTTATTGTCTTTCTTTGCTCAGTGGTCTTGTTTTAGAACTTAAAGACTGTTATTATATTGCATCTCTTATTAAAAATATTATTTCTATTTCGTGTTTAAACACTGATGGTTTTATCATTATGCAAAAGAATAAATGTTGTTCTTTTTCAACGTGATGACATTATGTATGGAACTACTACTTTAAATAATGGTCTTTACATTCTAGACTTGAAAAATCTAATTCTCAACATAAATCCAAAAAGGTCCAAAATTGATAATTTGAAACAATCTTTCCTTTGCCATTGTAGACTTGGTCATATAAATGAAAAACGCATTTCTAAATTACATAACAATGGTTATTTGGGATCATTTGATTATGAATCATATACTATATATGAATCTTGTTTACTTGGTAAAATGACCAAATCATCTTTTATTGGAAAAAGTGATAGATCTAGTGAGTTGTTGGGGCTAATACATACCGATATTTGTGATCCTATGTCAATTCATGCTAGAGGAGGTTTTTCATATTTCATTGCTTTTATGGATGATCATTCTAGAAATGGTTATGTATACCTAATGAAGTATAAGTCTGAAGTTTTTGAAAAGTTCAAAGAATTCAAGAATGAAGTTGAAAAGCAACTTGGTAAAAGTATTAAAATATTTCGATCTGATCGAGGTGGAAAATACTTGATCCAAGAGTTTCAAGATTATCTGAAGGAGAATGGGATTCTACCTCAATGGACTCCTCCATATACACCATAGCTAAATGGTGTATCTGAGAGACGTAATTGAACTCTATTGGACATGGTTAGATCAAACATGAGTTATTACCTCCCGAAATCATTTTGGGGCTATGTTCTTAATATTGCCTCCTATTTACTAAATCGTGTTCCATCAAAAGTTGTTGATTCCACTTCGTATGAAATATGATTTGGAAAGAAATCTAAACTTTCATATATGATTTGGAAAGAAATCTAAACTTTCATACTTTAAGGTTTGGGGTTGCCCTGCTTATGTGAAGAGGGTAGAATCTGATAAAATTGAACCTAAATTAGATAAATGCCTATTTGTGGGGTAATCAACGGAAACGTTTGGATACTATTTCTATAATTTCCATTGAGCAAAAGGTATTTGTCTCAAAACATGCCGTCTTTCTAGAAAAAAGAGTGTATTCTTGAAAGGGCAAGTGGGAGCAGAATAGATTTTGAAGAATTTCAAAAAATACAATATGGTGTTGATCAACAAATGGAACAAGAGTTTCAATCACATGATGATGTGATAGAGGATGAAGCTATTGATACACGAATTCTTCGTAGGACTACTAGGATACGTCGTACTCCAAAGAAATTTGAGTTTTAAATGGACACAATGATGTATTAGTCATTACGAATGATGAATCTATATTTTACGAAGAAGCATTATCTGATAAGGACTCTCAAAAGTGGATAGAAGCCATGAAATCTGAAACGGATTCCATGTATTGCAATAAGATATGGACCTTAGTCAATCTACCTGAAGGGATTAAACCCATAGGGTGCAAGTGAGTCTTTAAGGGAAAGACCGACATGGAAGGTAATGTGATTACCTATAAAGCGCGATTGGTGGCGAAAGATTATAATTACACAAAGACAAGGAGTTGACTTTGATGAAACTTTCTCACCAGTTGCAATGCTGAAATCTATTCGAATTTTTCTTGTATAGCTGCATATTATGATTATGAGATTTGGAAAATGGATGTAAAAACTACTTTTCTTAATGGGAATTTGCAAGAAGAGGTGTATATGATGCAACCTGAAGGGTTTACATCCATAGATCCTAACAAAGTATGTAAGCTACAAAGGTCTATTTATGGACTAAAACAAGCTTCTAGGAGTTGGAACATTCGTTTTGATGAGACAATCAAAGAGTTTGATTTTATCAAAAATGAGGATGAACCATGTGTATATAAGATGGTGAGTGGGAGCGTCATTTTTTTCTTGATACTTTATGTGGATGACATATTGTTGATAGGAAATGACATACCTATGCTTTAAAGTTAAAGGTATCATTGTCCAAAAATTTTGCTATGAAAGATTTAGGAGAGACAACCTATATTTTAGAAATGAGGATGTATAGAGATAGATTCTGAGAGATTGCTTGGTCTTACTCAATCAACGTACATAGACAAGATCTAAAGAGGTTTAGCATGGATCAATCAAAAAAGTGTTACTTACCAATGTCTCATGGTGTGTACCTTTTTAAGGACATGAGTCCTAAGACAGATGTCGAAAGAAATAGCATGAAAAGGATCCTATATGCTTCGGCTATAGGTTCTATAATGTATGCTATGCTATGTACTAGACTTGATGCCTCCTATGCTCTAAGTGTTACGAGCAGGTTTTAATCTAATCCAGGGAGTGATCATTGGATGGCAATCAACAATATTCTTAAGTACTTAAGAAAGACTAAAGATTTAATATTGATCTATGATTGGCAAAAATTGATCATTTGCGGATATATAGATGCTAGCTCTCAATCTAACAAAGATGATAACAAGTCGTAATCTCGATATCTATTTACTCTTAATGGTGGTGCTGTCAGTTGGAAAAGTTCCAAGCAGGACACCACGGCTAATTGTACAACAGAAGTATACCGAATACATTGCAGTTTCAAAAGCAGCAATAGAGGCAGTTTGGATCAGAAAGTTTGTGGCTGAATTTAGAGTGGTTCCTTCCATCAGCAATCCTATAATCTTGTGTTGTGATAACAATGGAGCACCTGCACAAGCAAAGGAACCCAAGTCTCATCAGCAATCTAAACATGTATTACGGTGCTATTAATTAAATAGAGAGATCATTGATAGAAATGAAATAAAAATAGAGAAGATCCCCACGGATGCTATTATTTAATTAGAGAGATCATGATAACATTGCTGATCCATTCACTAAAGTCTTGTCCTAGAAGAAATATGAGAGTCATGTTAACTCATTTAGTTTTAAGCACATGAATGATTGGTTTTAGTACAAGTGGGAGTTTGTTAGTATATGCCCTAAAACTAATTTATTTTAGGGATAAATTACACTTTTATATTTATATATATTTTGTGATATGGAAATTTTTGAATAAAATATTTATATATGAAATCATAAAGAGTTACCTTTGATGTAATTATATTTTATTCGTGTATATCCCTAATCGTAGTGTATGACACTAGTAGATTAGCACATAAGGGTATGTGGATGCTTATTAAGAATAAGTGCATCAGATTGATCCGCTAGGAATATTTCACACGGATTATTATTTAAATGCCAATAGATTAATTTCTTTGTGATAGTAGTGTAATAGTCCTTTGAATTGAGGTCATGAGTTTATCTTGACTGTGGATTATTATTCTTTGCCTCTATTAGTCGTTACACTTAGTGAGTCGCACATACTGTGGATTTCGGGTATAATATGACTCATGATAAGATAATATATGACCAATAGATGATTTACCACTCATTATAATATGAGAGTATATTCCAGTATGATCACTTCTTGAAATACGATTCAGAAATCTTTACGTAAAGTGAAAATAGATTTAAGAGTGTCTTAAATTCTATTTCAAGTGAGTTGTATTTTGAAAAGAAGTAAAATTTGATCATTCGTTAAGAATTGGCATTATACAAAGGTCTATACTCTTGAATTAATCGAGAAATAACATGGTGAAAGGATAATAATTACGGGGGAACTAATTACGGATGGATGATGTTGAACCACTTGACATATCTCAACACTTGAGTGGTCATGATACTTTGCTAGAAGCCAATCTTGATCTATAAGTTTAAATTAATTAATTGGTGAATTAATGATAAATTAAAGGTGTTTAATTTATCTAATCATAATTAATTTAGAATTATAATTTATACTTATTACCAACGTGATTGGGAACCTAAAGGGTCACACACTTAAGGATAATTAATCAAATATTAAAATGATTTAATAAATATGAGATACTTATGGGTTAATTTATGAGATAAATTAACTTTTAAATTTAATTATATTAAGTTATAAATATTAGGAGCTAATATATACGACATATTAAAAGTTCTAATAGTTTTATAATTATTCATATACCCATGACCCAAATTGATTGGGATTCATAATTTTCTAAACCCAATTTGATTGAAATCTTCATCTAAATTATTATATATATATATATATATATATATATATATATATATGATCAAAGAGTAGTACTATATATAGTACTAGTATTGTGACAGCAAAAGCCGTCAAGTTGTTCCAAAACGTGATTGTCACGTTTTTAATAAAATAAAATAATTTAGGATCCAACACCCCGTGATTTGGATCAATCAAAGATTACTGATTTAATTATCTGTGCGGATATCATTAGAAGCCGGGCACTTGTGCGGCTTGTGGATCGACGTCCCAAGCATATTGGAGATTTTACTGTAAGGTATAATCTCTATACTTTTCTTGTACTACGCATAAATTAATCAAGGTGGTCCGTGATAAAAAAGTAAATATTTTAAATTTCGCTACGCTATCTGTTTATTTACTTTCTTACACCCCTAATTTTCGTGACAGACTTGAACCATATCTTGCTTGGAAAAGCATGTAGGTATGGATAGCACGTTCGACATTTGATGAATGAATCAAATTTGATCACTAGCATAAAGATTTCCGATATATATATATATATATTGTTAGGATTTGCACCCCGAAATTTTAGGTAAATTAATTTTAGCGAACCCTTTAATGATGATACACATCTTAATGTGTATATGTAGAAAAAATATAAATGGAATGAGACACAAAGATTTACGTAGTTCGGTCTATTAGACCTATGTGCACGGGTTGAGGGGATCAATATTTCACTATATAAAAAAGATACAAAAGTTTTGAAAAAAAATTTGAAAGACCGAACGAGAGATATCTCAAATAAACATTTGAGAATTAAACCGAAAAACAAGTTCCAAGAACTTGTAAAATTCTCTATATTTTAATTATCAGTTGAATCTGTCTCTTATACAAATCTTCAATTTATAGGCAAAACTTGCCTAGAACTTCCATATGCAGTCCAATCAATCTGGCCAAAAGCAAGCAAGACCACTACTTCAATTTCGTGAAAAAATTGAAGTAGTGGTTGGTTGCTTGTGTCAGGATGCAAACGTATCCTTACACGCAACAAATCTCCACCTTGATTTTGCATCTGACACAAAGATAATAAACTTGCTCCACCTTCTCCAAATAAGCCCCAACGAGGTTAATCATCACCACAAACACCAATCAAGTCCAAGCAGTGCTTGAACTTAGCAACTGGAATAGGTTTTGTAAACATGTCGACCGGATTGTCTCTGGTATTGATTTTCTGGACAGAGATCTTTTTCTCAGCAATGGTATCCTGAATGAAGTGATACTTCACATCAATATGTTTCGTCCACTCATGATACATCTGGTCTTTAGTCAAGTGAATGGCACTTTGACTATCACAGTGAATAGTAATTACATCTTGAAGTAGACTAAGTTCGCCAAACAATCTCTTCAACCACATGGCTTCTTTGATTGCCTCGGTGATAGCCATATACTCTGCCTTAGTAATAGAAAACTCTACAACATGTTGTAAGGTGGCATTCAAACTAACAGTACAACCTCCAATGCAAAATACATAACCAGTGAGTGGATCTTCTTTTATCAAGATCTCTGGCATAATCTGAGTCCACTAAACCAATCAAAGTGTTACTGTTCCTTCCGAACTCCAAACATTGTCTGAAGTCCCTCGCAAGTATCTGAGAATCCACTTCACAGCCTGCCAATGTGTTTTACTTAGACAAGACATATATCTGTTTACAACACTAACTGCTTGTGAAATGTCTGAACGTGTACAAACCATTTCATACATAATGTTGTTGATTGCACTGAAATAAGGTACATGTGCCATATACCTCTCATCTTTATCTAAGTGTGGTGATTGAGTAGCTGATAGTTTGAAATGACAGCAAGAGGAGTGCTTACAGGTTTAGCATCTTTCATGCCAAACCTCTCCAAGACTTTTTCCAGGTAGTTTTCCTGGGTCAAGCATAACTTTCTAATTCCTCGATCTCTTTTGATCTCCATGGCAAGAATCTTCTTAACTGCTCCTAATCTTTCATCTCAAATTTACTGTTCAACTAAGACTTCAAAGTGTGATATATAATTTTATCAAATTTTTGGTAGCAATGAGCATGTCATCAACATATAATAACAAATAAATGAAAGAACCATCATTCAACTTTCGGAAGTAAACACAACTATCATACATGCTCCGCGAATAACCATGACCCAACATAAAGGAATCAAATCTCTTATATCACTGTCTTGGAGATTGCCTTCAATCCATATAAGGATTTCTTTAACAAGCAAACATGGTCTTCTTTTCCTTCAATTTTAAATCTTTCGGGCTGTTTCATGTATATTTGTCTCTTATACGCCATGTAGAGAAACTATATTAACGTCAAACTGCTCCAATTCTAAATCATACATGGAAACTAAAGCAACTAGAACACGTATAGATCTATGTTTGACAGCAGGTGAGAAAATATCATTAAAATCGACACCTTATACCTGACTATAGCCCTTTGCAACTAAACGTGCCTTGTGCCTTGTACCTTGCATCTTCAACCCCTGGATTCCTTCTTTTTTCTTAAAGATCCACTTGCTAGATGAACCAACAATTTTCTTTCTTGACTGCGGCTTCACAAGAACCCACGTAATAATCGACAATGTGGAGAGACTCAATTTCTTCAGTCATTGCAATCAACCACTAAGATGAATCAGCACGTGAAACTGCCTCCGAATATGTAGATGGTTTACCAATTTCTTTAATTTCCTATGCAACTGACAAAGCATATGTAGCCAAATTCGCATATTTTTGAGGTAGTCGAATTTCTCTCCTTGATCTATCTCTGGCTATGGAATATTCTTCTTCTAATTCAGCTTCAAGTGTCTCATATGCATCTAGCTAAACTGTAGAAGAACTTGATTGAGAAGGACTAGTGTTGCCAATTTCGACCTCCACCTGCTTCTGCATACTCTTATTTCTATCTGTGTTACAAGAACTAGAAGACTCTTTTCTTGGATGTAACATGGATGATTCATCAAAAGTTACATCTCTGCTAATTATGCATTTAGGTGACTTGGGATTAGAACACTATATACGATATCCTTTCACCCTGTAAGATGGATACCCAAGAAAAATATATTTTTTAGCTCTTGATTCTAATTTTCCATCATTTACATGCATGTATGCAGGACACTCAAATATTCTTAAGTTAGAATAATCAGCAGAAGTACCTGACCAAATTTTCTTTGGAGTCTTAAAGTTCAAAGATGTAGAAGGAGCACGGTTGACAATGTAACTAGCGGTAGAAATTGCCTCAGCCCAGAAGTCATTTGTCAATCTAGTATTTGAGATCATGCAATGAGTGCATGATCTCTTTCCAAAAGAGTCATGTTCATCCATTCTGCTACACCGTTTTGTTGAGGTGTCATTCTCACGATATGATGTGTCGAACAATTCCTTCATACTTGCAGAATTCATTGAATTCGCCTTCACAAAATTCCAAGACATTATCTGTGCATAGTGTTGGGTTTTGGATATTTACGTATATTAATTGTGTAATATGTGCTATCATAATTAATTGGTCTAATATAAAGTGATCTAATATGGTTTAAAATAAATGGGTATAGAGCCATCTAATTAGTATGGACTTTTATGTGTAGATCCCTAAAATCTTATTTCCTATTTTATGGTGGGCAAAACTTGGGAAATAAAAAAAAAAATCTCTATATATAGGTTATAGTTTTCAAATTCTACGTATGTTAACTTTTTTGACATTCCATCATCAGTTGTTATGAGAACATATTCTCTAAAATACATACATAGTAATTTGGAAGATCAATAACCACAATATTCAAGAATCAAATCCGTAGGTTTAAGACTCACATTCGGATATTCAGTAATTACATCAATTCTTATGGATTCAGGTATGTTTCCGCATCTAATATTTAATTTATTTTCTTGATGATTAAATATGAAGGATCCAAGTTATGATAACGTTGGCTGTCATAATATTAAAGTTAATTTGGTATTCCAACAAGTGGTATCAGAGTCTCTTCATGTTGAATCATTGAGAAATTAGTTTTTATTTGATTTATTATGTGTGGATACCATTATACCGGATATTTGGCACAAGTCTTGTGGTTCGATATCGGCCTTAACAATCTAAGATCTTATACACATCTAAGAAGGTATAATCTCGATACTTTTCTTATACTAAGAATAAATTAATCAAGGTGATCCATCTTAGGACATAAAATTTCTACACATCATTACATGTTGTATGATTATACACTCATAATAGTAAAAGATACAGATCAAAAATTAATTTCCTCTGATACTCAAAAGATACTATCATACAATATTAAATCTTATACACATTAGATGTGTATAAGAGACATATTTATTTTTTCAAATATTAGAAAGCTAAAAAGAAATAAAAAATTTACTTGCTTGTTACGAATGTCATAACTGACGTCATAAAATGACATCAAGCTGACATCATCAAATGACGTCAGTAGTTGACATCAGCGAGTATGTTTTGAAATATTTTATTTGATTTTATCTTCTCACTTTTAGGACAGTTTGGGTTTTGTCACTAAAAGTACTTGATAAGTTAAGTTAATTTTAATGACACTTAATTTTGTATTTTTAAATTAATTACCTCAGATTTTTATAAATTTGGTTTTTAATATTACCAATTAATTTCAGACAAATGTTATTTAAAAGTAATTGTTAATATTTAGGAACTTTTTTTATATTAAATTGATTAGAATTCATTATTTATAAAGCTTTTGAAAATATTTATTTACTTCTATTGACATTAGAATTGGAAAATTTATTTAAATTTTAGAAATTCATTATTTTTCAATAGGATTGGAATTTAATAAATGTTCAAAAAAAATTGAAAATTGTTTCTGACATAATTTTTGAAATTATGTTCTTTAAAGTGTTTATTTTCCAATGATAATGGAAAATAATTTTCCCCATACAATATTTTCATAAATAATACAAAAACGATAATTTCAATGAGATCGGGATTATGATGGATAGTGGTTTATGATTAGATACCAAATGCGGATTTCATGTTTTTATTTAATTATTGAATTATATAATAGCATGATGGATGATTATGGATTTAAAATCAATATGACTGTGTATGATTTACTTGGTATCAATCAAATTCAAAGGTTGTAAAATTTTAAATAGTGCTTACATGTCCTGCCTTTCTTTATTTTTCTGGATGTAATTCTTTTCTCATCTCAATCCCCTCGATTGTTGCTCGAAATTTTTCGATCAATCATGTAATGTATATAGAGAAAGCTTAGGAACAGTATTGAATATCTAAAATATTTAGATAGAATTACATTTGTAATATATAAGATGATGGAGATGGCGCAAAGGTGCAACCATAGATGAGATTTTCAAGAGTTGAAAAATACTCTTAAGATTTGACGACTCAATTTCCTTTATGACGTCAGCAATGACATCATCGATGATGTCTTCAAATGTCATCGATGACATCATCCATTGACGTCAGCGGTGATGTCATTTGTAGACCTCAGCAGTGACGTCATCGATGACATCAGCAAAAATTTTTAAAAAAAAATTTATTTTATTTCATCTTGTCACTTTTAAGGCAACATGAGTTTTGTCACTAAAAGTACTTAATAAATTAAAACTCTTTGAAAATATTAATTTAATTCAAAGGAGATTAGAATTAAATAAAATGTTTAAATTTTAGAAATTTATTATTTCTCAGTGATATTGGAATTCAATAAATGTTAAAAAAAAATTGAAAATGGCTTCTAATAAAATTTTTGAAATTCTATTATTTAAAGTGCTTATTTTCTAACGGGATTGGAAAATAATTCTTCTCCATAAAATATTTTCATAAATAATTCAAAAATAATGATTGTGATGAATGGCGACTCATGATCAGATACTAAATGCTGTTTTTTGTATTTTTATTTAATTATTGAATTATACAATAGCATGAGGGATGATTATGGACTTAGGACCTATGTAATTGTGTATGGTTTACTTAGTTGAAAGTCAATAGTTGTAAAATTTTAAATAGAGCCTTTAGTTTCCCTGCCTTTCTCTATTATTCGAGATGTAATTCGTTGCTTATCTCAATCTCCTTGAATGTAACTCGAAATTTTTTGATCAATCATGTAATGTATATAGAGATAGAGTTAGAAATAAGATTGAATATCTGAAATATTTAGATAGAAGTACATTTGCAATATATAAGAAGATGGAGATGGCACAAATGAGCAACCACAGAGGAGATTTTCAAAAGTTAAAAATTACCCTTATAATTTGACTACCCAATTTTCCTTTATGATGTCATCAAATAATATCGGTGACGTCATCGATGATATCATCAAATAATATCAGTGACATCATCCAGTGGTATCGGTGATGTCGTCTCGATGTCAGCGATGCGTCATTTGTGGACGTCGTGGTGACATCATCGATGACGTTAGTAGTTTTTGAAATATAGATTTTATTTTATCTTGTAACTTTTAGGACAATTTGGGTTTTGTTACTAAAAGTTCTTAATAAATTAAGTTATTTGCAGTGACACTTAATTTTGTTTTTCAAACTAAGGTTTTTCTAAATTTGGTTTTTGAAACCATTAATTATATTTTGACAAATGTTGTCTAAAATTATTTGTTGATATTTAGAAACATTTTCCTTTATTTTAGTTTGATTAAAATTTAAAAAAAATAAAAACTTTTGAAAATATTTATTTAATTCTATTGAAATTAGAAAATTTATTTGAATTTTGGAAATTTATTATTTTTCAATGAGATTGGAATTTAATAAATGATCAAAAAATTTTGAAAATTGTTTCTAATAAAATTTTTTGAAAATTGTTTAATTCTAATATTTAAAATGTTTATTTTCTAATGAGATTGGAAAATAATTTTCCTCCCTAAAATATTTTCATAAATAATTCATAAATGATAATTTCAATAAGATTGGGATTATGATGGATAGTGATCTTGATTAGTTATTAAATGCGATTTTGTGCTTTTATTTAATTATTAGTGGCCGGAGCAACCTAAGAGGGGTGAATTACGTTGTCTGTCAAATCATACCTTTTGAAGTGTTTAATAAAAATGATAACTTTGTGCAACAATTGAATATTTAAGCACAAATGATCAAAGATAAATATTTAACAATCAAAACGGGTTTAATTAAAGAACAAATAAAAGATAGAGATAAATAATATTAAACCAAACTCCCAAACTTCTCAAGTTTGGAGTACATCCACTAGTAGTGCATCTTCAAAGAATGTGAGGCAATAACCTTTTTGTACACAAAGTAAACTCACCCTTGCACCAACTAAATTCCTCTAGCTAAACCAAAGGGTTTTACACTACAGCCTCACTTTTGTATACTTGTTATCCCTCCACTCTTACACTTGAAGATCACTCACTAGTCTACTCTTGCTCACACTAATTCTCTCTATTTGAGCCAAGAGAACTATGCTACCCAAACCAATACAACCCACAATATTTTAGCCTATTTCTTCCAAAATAGCTCTTACAAGTGTTTGTATTAAATGTAGTAGTTCCATCCATTAATATGATATCCTTGGACTATTTATAGATGAAATATGTGCTGAAATTTGAGCTCTAACGATCAAAAAATTAGCTGTTAAAAACTAGCCGTTAGGAGTTCGGACTAAGGTTCGGAGCGTCCGATCATGTGTCCTACAGTTTTATGAACAGTGTTTCGGACAGTCGTATGCGTCCTACAGCTTGACAGAAACTTCTTCATTTTGAACTCTTTTCTTCAGACGGTCTTGTGCGTCCTACAGCTTTTGGTTCGGACGGTCATATGTGTCCTACAGCTTCTGATCATGTTTCGGACGCTCTCTTGCGTCCGAGTTCCTTTCTTTCGGACGCTCTTCATCGTCCGTAAGGTGTTGTTTAACTTTTGGTCATTTTTTTTTATTGTGTTCGGATGATCATTTTCGTCCGAGCCTTCCTGTTTTTCTGCACACTTGTTTTCAAGCCATTAGTACGATTTGGTTATCATCAAAACATGATAATCATAACTGAGGTCCAACTATTGAATTATGTAATAGTATGATGGATGATTATGGATTTAGGAGCAATGTGATTGTGTATGGTTTACTTGGTTCAGAAGTGCATCGGATTTACCCGTTAAGAGTATTCCACACGGATTATTATTTAAATGTCATTGGATTAATCTCTTTATGATAATAGTCTAATGATCCTTTGACTTGAGGTCATGAGTTTATTTTGACTGTAGATTATTATATTTTGGCTCTATAAGTCGTTACTCTTAATAAGTCGCACATACTGTGGAGTTCGGGTATAATATGAATCATGATAAGATAAGATATGGCCAATAGAGGATTTATCACCCCTTATAATACTGTCTCTTATCCGAATATGACCACGTCTTGAAATACATTCTATAATTATTATAAAGTGGAAATAAAATTAAGAGTGTCTTAAATTCTATTTCAAGTGAATTGTATTTTGGAAAGAAGTAAAATTTGATTAATTCGATAAGAGTTGGCATTATATCTGTACTCTTGAGTTAATCGTGATATAGGTTGGTGAAAGGATAATAATTATAGAGGAACTACTCACAGACGGTTGATGTCGAACCACTTGACATATCTTAACACTTGGGTGGTCATGATCTTTGCTAGAAACCAATCTTGATCTATAAGTGTAAATGGGATACCCCTATAAATTAATTGGAGAATTAATGATAAATTAAAGGTGTTTAATTTATCTAATCCTAATTAATTTAGGACTATAATTTATACTTATTGTTAGCGTGATTGGGAAACTAAAGGGTCACACACTTAAGGATAATTAATTCGGGAGTAAATGATTGATAAGTATGAGATAATTATGAGTTAATTTATGAGATAAATTAACTGTTGGGCTTCATTGTAATAAGATATAAATACTAGGAGTTAATATGTAATACATATTAAAAGTTCAAATGGTTTTAAATTCTATTCTTTGAAGTGTTTATTTTCTAATGAAATTGGAAAATAATGTTTTTCCATAAAATATTTTCATAAATGACAATTTGAATGAGATTGGGATTATGATGGATAGTGTGATATTCACGATTAGATGTTAAATGTAATTTTTGTGTTTTTATTTAATTATTAAATTATATAATAGCATGACAAATAATTATCGAGTTAAGATTAATGTGATTGTGTACGATTTACTTGAAATTCAAATTCAATGTTTGTAAATTTTTAAATAAGACTTGATTGTCTTGTCTTTCTTTATTACTTTGGATAAAATAAGAGTAAAATTCATATGAAACTACATGTGCAGTTCAAATAACGAAGTCCTGGATAAGGCTCAACAATGCAAATTTGACAGTGCGGACCTTAAATGGTGGGCCTCAGATGGGAACTCCACGTGCACATGTGAAAACAACTAATCCGGTTCTATGTCGAGGTTGAGAATCAAATTGAAGGAATTATTAGTGATATTAAATATTGCACCTAGTTATGTCATTTGTCACGTTTATAAAGGGAATAAATACAAATATACAACTAATCCAGATATATCTGAATTATATAAATTTCTTCCTCTCCTAGATATTACTGGGGGTCTTCCACCTCGTGGTCCACCTCGTCCATTTTCACTAAACCTTGGACTATAGCCTTAATACAAAGCCCAAACCGTGTTGGAATCTCGTATTGGTTTAGCACCGTGTTGGAATATTCGTATTGGTTTGCAAATCGTATTAAAACTGAGTTCAAAATTTAGATCTCTTATAAGAGGCAACCAATCCTTGCCACTCGACCACAATGTACATAAATTAAAGTCAAATCTTTCTTTGTAGTAATCATCTAGGAGATAAGAAATTTAGGTTTTTGGACCAAACTTAATTTTACCTTTAAAATTTGTATCAATGAAAATATTTAAGGTTTATTCATTGCTATGATGCCTTTCTTTTCCCCTAAACGCCTTTCACTCCACGGCTAAGCGGGTACTTCCCAGGCCATCTAATATAAATTAAATATAACATGTCCTGACATAATATTTAAAGAACCGAGCCTAGAAAACCTGAATCTTAAGTGTAAGTAGCTGTCTCTTATACACATCTAGATTTGTATAATCGTCAAATACTTAAGATAAGATAACAACCAACATATGAAAATTAGCCTGACATATTATGTCAGGACTGAACAAAATTAAAAGGGAAAAGGAAGAAGGTACCTCTGAAGAGGCTGATGAGGAATACCTCGGGGTCTTCTGCTATTGTAAATCTCGTGAACTCACAGTGAATTTTACTGTTTATACAGTAATCTTTGAACATTGAATTTACTGTTGTGTGGGATCCACTTTGATTCTGACATTTGTCTTGAATTATTTGAACACCTGGTGTATTTTCACCAAGTGCTTCTTTTGCTTGAGTGTGTCTAAAACACTCTGAAGAATATCTTCGGGCTTTTCAATTGGTTGTGATTCACCAGCTATCTGGAATGAATTCTTAGAGTCCATTGAATTTTCTTTTGAAGAACATGATTCATTATGCATTATCATTGTCATTGTCTTGATCGAGATCAATAGAAAGATCTTGTTTAATATGCTCTTTAATTTGATCTTTAACTTGCTCCATATAAGCAGCAATAATTTCATCTTTTGTCATAGTGCCTGATTGCACTTGTAGTTTTCTGGCAATATGCAAAGGACTTGGCTCAACTAGATCGGGTAATTGAATTAGTATCAGTATAACCTGTAATTTTTTCTTTTATTTGATCCAATAATTCTTGACCAAATAATTGTTTGGTATCTGGGTCAATTTTCATGAGTTTATCCCAGAATTTGGTATAATAGGTTCGATATAAACAAGAAAAATTATCAGGGGTATAACCAAATTCGGGTTCCCATTTATAAATCCAAGGGATTGAAAATTTAAGAAAGAAATAAATGGTAGCTATTTCTGTAGGTAGAGGAATATTTTCCTGAGAGTATAACTTTTTGAGAATGGGTCTTATACACATCAAGATGGTATAATTGAAGAAATGACTGAGGTAAAATTATTGGAGAGAGTGTCTGTCTCTTATACATCTAGTTTTGGTTTCTCAAGAGACAGGAATTACAGGTTATCTGTCTCTTATACACATCTAGATGTGTATAAGAGACAGCCTATGGCTTCTCATAATGAAAGTTTTATAAACTTTAGATGTAATGCCAATAGAGACATATGAAAATTCGCATCTTATTTGAAAAAATTATCAAATTATGTTTTGAATCAGAATAACATCCACATTCTTATACTTAATTTTCTTAAAAATAATTTTTGAAAAATTATTAATAACAGGAGTAGCCATAGGAGGCTGAAAATGCTGAATATCAGCTGATTTACTATTAATAAGAATTTTTTCATAATAAGTGCGAGTCTTATAAGATTCGCCTGGAAACATAACTTTATCAGTCAAATACCTTTGAATTATTTTTCAAGATTGATCTTGCCATTGACAATCTTTTTCATCCAGAAGAAATATAATTTCTTTTTCTTGTCTCATATAATAAGACTTAGAATCTGATTCAGATTCATTTTCAGAGTAACCGAAGCATAAGTATTACCTTTATGCTGTTGTAGCAAATTCTCACAATTGTCCATATAATGGATGATCTTTTGGGATATTATCCAGATCAATTTAGATGTGGATGAAGATCCATATCCTGATAATTCAGATATATCTGAATTATATAAATTTCTTCCTCTCCTAGATATTAAATTCTTCCACCTCGTGCCCCACCTCGTCCCCTATAAGGAGACTGAGAATTGCCACGTCTCATGAAGCCTGTAAAAATTCTTAAAATTATTATTAGATTGACAATTCATATAATTGTTTTATTTTTGAATGATATATATTTTTACAGAATTTATTTCTGCTTGCTCTATATTATTTTCTTGTTGTAATACAGCATATGTCCATAAAGGATCTTGTTCTTGTGCTTTTGTATATTCAAAAGCTATTAATCTTCTTTTAATTATTTCTAGTCTATTTTTTGCTAAAATAATTCTGGAACGAAAATAATTTTTACTTCTTATCAAATCTTTTTTATTGGCAATTATAATAATTTTGATTATAATAATTTCTAATAGGGAATTCCATATTTGTATAATCCATGGAAGGAATATTTTCCAAAAATTTAAGTTTGAATGCTCTTGCTCTCGAAGAAGCTGATGGATGAGAAGAACTGGCTTTATCAGTTATCCTTTGTCTTGTAAATCTTTTCTGTATAAGATAAAGTTTTGTAATAAGACAATCGATTTAAATGAAATAGAAATATTATTAATGCAAATATTTTAATGCAATAAGAGAATTTATATTTCTAGTAACAGTATCAGTTATAAACTGAAAATGAATTTCTTGGTTTTTATAATGACCAGTAAAACCATTATTATCCAAATTTTTAATAGGATATAAAGTGTTAATAAAAGGAGTTCCTAATATAATAAGAGGATTCATCAGATTTTTAACAAGTAAAAATGTCTGAGGAATGATAGATGGTGCTGATCTTTGTTGTATTCAAGAAGGTCTAATACCTACTAAATATTATAAAAAGACTATTTATGAATAGTCTTTTTATAATATTTAGTAGGTATTAATCCTTCTTGAATACAACAAAGATCAGCACCACTATCAATCATGGCAACTGATTCGGCTAAGAAATCATTGTCAATTAAAAATTTAATTTTTATATACCATCTTTGAGATGTTACAATTTGCATAATATTTAAAAAATTATCAAATTGATTTTTAATATTATTGGAAGAAATATTTTCTACCGGTTTAACTATTTCTTTTCCTTTATTAAAAGATTTTTCAACAAAAGAAAGTCTATTATCTATAAAAACATTATTTTGTTTTAATAAATAAATTTCATTTTTTATATTTTTTATTTCATCATGCAAATTTGCTAATGTGATTCCTGTTTCTTGTGATTGATATCTGTCTCTTACCAATCCTAGATTTTTAATTTCTAACATTGTATATGGCTCAGAAGTTATTACAACTGAATTCGATTTATGAGAAGAAGATGGAGAAGATGTAGATGAAGATAAAGATGTAGATGCCCAATCATTTAGAATCTTAGATCGAATATCATTATCCTGTATTTGAGTTAATAACTCAAGAATATTATCATTTGTAATCATATTAATTTGAAAATCTTGAAATTGAGAAAGAATGTTATAATATTCTTTATTTTGATTATCATCCAAAATAGTAGTAACATTATTACTATTACAAGTATTACAACAGGGAGATGATGTATTACAAACAATATTATCAGAATCTGTAGAATGATCATGTATATGAATTTGATCAGAATCATAATCATCATCAGAAGAAATATTAGTAACACTATCAGTACTAGGATTATTATCCGTATCTATAATTTTGTAAATTTCATTTTTAATTTCATCGTCCAAATCTAATTGCTTAATTTTAGCTTTTTTATTTTCAGTACAATTGGGAGCTATATGACCTTTCTTACCACATGTATAACATTTAACTGAAATTTTCTTATATTTTTTAGGCTGAGATTCTCTCTGTTTTTTGCGAAATTCTAGCTTCTATCTTTGTTTTTCTTTGGAATATTTAGGTTTTGACCTTTTACTGTTATACCATGAAGGTTTATAATATGATTTTTTCTTAGAAGAAATATCTTCTAATCCAAATTGGCTACAAAATTGACCTAATTGTCTTTTTTCAGTTAATTGTTGTCTTTTTAACTGTTGATTTAATCTAATTTCATTACACAAGGCGATGCCTTCTTGAACACAAGTACCAATTAATTTTCCATAAGTATAATAATCATAAGGAATTGAAATATTATCTTTTCGAAGAGCCTTTTTAATACGTTCAGCAAATAAAGGGGGTAAGCCATCTATCAATTTGGCTTTTCAGTAAGGGCTATTACTTTCTGGAAGTTCAAAAACTCTGGACATAAAAGTATCTTTATACCATCTAAAATTAGTAAGTGTTTTACATCTTAGGCCATTTAATAAAGTACGAATATTTTCATGATTAATTGTATAACGACCTGTAAAATGATCTAAAATATTAACCATAAGTGTATAAACTGCATCTTCAGTAACCTGAGATAGTATTTGGTTCTGTCTTGACAAGCATTTAAAATTGTATCTCTTGATTCTTGGGTGAAATAATTATCCCACCAACCTTTTAGTTGGCCAGTAAAACCAGCAACAATCATTGAAGCAACACGTTTATCATTATTATTATTTGCTTTTGCTACAGTAGAATACATAAGCATTCGATGTATTAAATTACTAATTTGTCTATCAGTATAACCATCTAAATTCCATTCATATATTTCTTTTCCAGAATAACTATTATTAATAATATTATTTGATGAATCTTTTTCAAAATGTCTCAGGCTGTCGAGGGTAATAATAATGATACATAGTTGGTTTATCAAAACTTATAAGAATTGATGAGTTTATTAATTTCATCGGAAATTACTTTTCCTTTATTAGGAGAAGATTGCAAATTATTTTCAAAATTAAGAGTATTAATTTTTAATGAAGAAAACTTTTCATCTAAAAGTTTTTCTAGATCAGAAATAGGTTTAAAATTAAAACCATGATAATATTAGGTGGAGGTTGCAAAGAAGCTTTTGCAATTTCATGAAAATCATGATTTTGACTATTAGTCGAAATAGAATTTGAAATCTTTGTTATTAAAGAAAATAATTTATCCATTTTATTATGAAGAGAACTAATTTGTTCGCCTAAAACTTTAATAAAAATATTTTATATAATTATTTTGTTGATACATATTATTAATATGTTGCAGAGTAATAGGTAACATATTATTTTCTGCTAATTTTTGAAAAGCATTAAATGAAAGAGAAGTATTATTAGGTAATGTAAATAATTTTTGTGGAGGATATAACTCCGTAGATTGTTTTCCATCAGGAAATTGATATGATCGTTCAAGAATATTAATATAATTATTCAAATAAGTAGTTATAAACCAAGGAACAAAAGGAATTATTTTATTATGTAAAGCAGTAAATTCATAAAATTCTTTTGATATATTATCAAGGTCTTGAGATGTATAAACTTCGAAAAACCATTGTCTAAATTCAGTTGAACCGGGATTAAAATCTATAACAGTAGTCACACATCTAAATGTGTATAAGATTCAGTAGGAATTTCCTTATCTAATTCATTATTATGAATTGGTCTAATTATATTATTTTTATTTATATGTAAATGATCAATATGAGAAGTAGATGGAATATTATTATCAATTGTATGTAACGATGCAGGTTTTGACCGTGCAGGAATATGATTATCATCAGTTAAAGAAAATTGAGATTGTGAAGAAAATGTCCTATAAGGATGTCTAGATGATGATGGTCTAGAACCAATACTATGTCTGGATGGAATATTTGATTTATCAAATCGAAGAACAATTTGTCCATCAGGGATAGATATAATCTGAGGATTATGCTGTGCTATATTTAAAGCATGTGATGCAGAAGAAATACCTTCATTTATTATCCAATGATCAGGAAATTGAATTTCATTCCATTTAATTGGTTGTCATAGTTATAATCTGAGATTTATTAAAATTAGTCTCAATTAAAATTGTTTCTTTAGAATTATTATTAATCAATTTACACTTTGGATTCAAAGTTGAAAGTAGTTTAAAACACTTTCTATAACATAAACATATAAGTTCAGAACCAGGTACATAATTATAACCATGAATTTTAACATTTAATGTTAAAGCATCAAGTATATTAACATCAGATAAAGATAATTGCAAATTAGGATAAACATTAAAATAAACTGGACCATTGGCCAGACTGGATTGTATAATACCCAGTAAGGATTTTTTCCAATCAAGATTACTAGCATCTCGTGACTATAAATGATTCGTAAAACCTTTAGAGTTAAAGGTTTAAAAGCAATTTGCACTAATCCAATATGCATAAAATTAAATTTACCAGCAGATTTATAAGAATCAATATCATTATGATCTAATAATTGTATAACATGTTCGTCAGAATTTAATGGAATTGATTTTTCGGTTGTTTTAACAACATATTTAGATATAATATTATCAAATAAACCATATTTATAAATAACAGATGGTGAAATTTATTGGAATTGTCCACTTATTAAGTAGATCAATATTTTGAGGAATATCATATTCTTCTTTTAATTTATTTTTATCATATGATATGATAATAAATAAGATGTGTTTGATAATGGATTATTATCCATGTTTTATGAAATAAATATGTCAATTGTTATCAAATAATATGTTACCTATTACTCTGCAACATATTAATAATATGTATCAACAAAATAATTATACAAATATTTTTATTAAAGTTTTAGGCGAACAAATTAGTTCTCTTCATAATAAAATGGATAAATTATTTTCTTTAATAACAAAGATTTCAAATTGAACCAAATACATCTCAGGTTCATGAATTTTCATGAAATTGCAAAAGCTTCTTTGCAACCTCCACCTAATATGTATAAGTTTTAATTTTAAACCTATTTCTGATCTAGAAAAACTTTTAGATGAAAAGTTTTCTTCATTAAATCAATTAATACTCTTAATTTTGAAAATAATTTGCAATCTTCTCCTAATAAAGGAAAAGTAATTTCCTATGAAATTAATAATGATATTTACAAAATTATAGATACGGATAATAATCCTAGTACTGATATTGTTACTAGTATTTCTTCTGATGATGATTATGATTCTGATCAAATTCATATACATGATCATTCTACAGATTCTGATAATATTGTTTGTAATATATCATCTCCTTGTTGTAATACTTGTAATAGTAAAAATGTTACTACTATTTTGGATGATAATCAAAATAAAGAATATTATAACATTCTTTCTCAATTTCAAGATTTTCAAATAAATATGATTACAAATGATAATATTCTTGAATTATTAACTCAAATACAGGATAATGATATTCGATCTAAGATTCTAGATTAGGCATCTACATCTTTATCTTCATCTACATCTTCTCCATCTTCTTCTCATAAATCGAATTCAGTTGTAATAACTTCTGAGCCATATACAATGTTAGAAATTAAAAATAGGATTGGTAAATTATATCAATCACAAGAAACAGGAATCACATTAGCAAATTTGCATGATGAAATAAAAAATATAAAAAATGAAATTTATTTATTAAAACAAAATAATGTTTTTATAGATAATAGACTTTCTTTTGTTGAAAAATCTTTTAATAAAGGAAAAGAAATAGTTAAACCGGTATAAAATATTTCTTCCAATAATACTAAAAATCAATTTGATAATTTTTTAAATATTATGCAAATTGTAACATCTCAAAGATGGTATATAAAAATTAAATTTTTAATTGACAATGATTTCTTATACTGAATCAGTTGCCATAATTGATAGTGGTGCTGATCTTTGTTGTATTCAAGAAGGATTAATACCTGCTAAATTTGCTAATGTGATTCCTGTTTCTGTCTCTACGGTCTGCTTCTGGTGATAAATTTGAAATTAATTATAAAATCTCAACTGCTGATATTTGTCAAGATAATATCTGCATTCCTCAGACATTTTTACTTGTTAAAAATCAGATGAATCCTCCTATTATATTAGGAACTCCTTTTATTAATGCTTTATATCCTATCAAAAATTTGGATGATAATGGTTTTACTGGTCATTATAAAAACCAAGAAATTCATTTTCAATTTATAACTGATACTGTTACTAGAATCAGATGTGTCTCTTAGACATTAAAATACCAAGGCATTTAGAAGGTTTTATTAAATCTTTCTGAAGTAAAATGTCAATTTCTTTTTTACAAAATTCTAAAAATTCAGACCCTTCATATACACATCTAGATGTGTATAAGAGACTGTCTTTTTTATTGGGAATCCTTATAGGACATTTTCTTCACAATCTCAATTTCTGTAATTTTCTTCATCTACGAAGATAATTTTCATGAACAGGATATTCCTACAAAAGCTAGACCATGTCATATGAATTCTGAATTTTTAGAATTTTGTAAAAAAGAAATTGACATTTTACTTCAGAAAGATTTAATAAAACCTTCTCAATCTCCTTGGTCTTGTACTGCTTTCTATGTTAATAACAAAGCTGTAACAAGAAAGAGGTGTTCCTCGTCTTGTTATAAATTATAAACATTTAAAATGGATTAGGTATCCTATTCCCAATAAAAAAGATTTGCTAGAAAAATTATATAAAGCCAATATATTTTTAAAATTTGATTTAAAATCAGGATATTGGCAAATTCAAATTTTTAAAGATCATACTTATCGGACTGCATTTAATGTTTCCTTTGGACAATTTGAATGGAATGTTATGCCATTTGGATTAAAAAATGCTTCTTCTGAATTTCAGAAAATTATGAATGATATTTTTATTTCTTATATGGATTTTATCATTGTTTATATTGATGATATACTAGTGTTCTCAGAAACTCTAGAATTACATTTTAAACACCTTGATTTATTCAAAAAACTGATTATACAAAATGGTTTAGTTATATCAAAACCAAAGATTTGTATATTTCAAACCAAGATTAGATTTTTAGGTCATTTTATAGAAAAAGGCAAAATTACACCCATTAATAGAGCAATAGAATTTGCATCTTCTTAAATTTCCCGATAAAATTTTAGATAAAAAACAACTTCAAAGATTTTTAGGAAGTTTGAATTATATTTCTCCATATTAGAAAAATCTTTCTCAAGATTTAGCTCCTTTATATGATAGATTAAAACATAATAATATTCCTTGGAATGATAAATTAACTAATTTAGTTAAACAAATTAAATTTAAAGTTCAATATTTACCATGTTTATCATTAGCAAATCCTAAATGGTCAAAAGTAATAGAAACTGATGCTTCTAATATAGGTATGGTGGTATTTTAAAACAAATCAATCCAGATAATAAACAAATCTATTTGGTTAGATTTCATTCTGGTAAATGGACTAATAGTCAGAAAAAATATGCTACTGTTGCTCATGAAATGCTAGCAATAGTTAAATGTGTTTTAAAATTTCAAAATGATTTATATAATCAAAAGTTTATAATAATTACTGATTCTCATTCAGTAAAATTTATGTTTAATAAAGATTTTAAAAATGATACATCTAAGCAAATATTTGCAAGATGGCAAGCTCAATTAACTCATTTTGATTTTGAAATATTTTATAAAAAAAGATCTGAGAATTCTCTGCCTGACTTTTTATCTCGAGAATTTTTACAGGTTTCATGAGACGTGGCAATTCTCAGTCTCCTTATAGGGGACGAGGTGGAAGACCCCCAGTAATATCTAGGAGAGGAAGAAATTTATATAATTCAGATATATCTGGATTATCAGGATATGGATCCTCATCCACATCCCAAATTGATCTGGGTAATATCCCAAAAGATCATCCATTATATGGACAATTGCAAGAATACTTGCTACAAGTACAAAGATAAAGGTAATACCTATGCTTCTCGAAAATGAATCTGAATCAGAACTAAGTCTTATTATCTGAGACAAGAAAAAGAAATTTATTTCTTCTGGATGAAAAAGATTGTCAATGGCAAGATCAGAACCTTGAAAAATAATTCAAAGGTATTTGATTGATAAAGTTATGTTTCCAGGCGAATCTTATAAGACTCCGCACTTATTATGAAAAAATTCTTATTAATAGTGAATCAGCTGATATTCAGCATTTTCAGCCTCCTATGGCTACTACTGTTATTTATAATTTTTCAAAAATTATTTTTAAGAAAATTATATCTTCTGAAGAATGGGGGATTTCTACCCTCACAGAAAAATAATGTTTTGTTGAAAAACAACAACCACTTTCTTATACTTATTGGGATTATATCCAAAGTTTTCATAAAACTTTTTATTATGAAAATTCAAAACACAAGCATACTTGGTTTCTCAAAATTTGTTCGAATATATTATCTCAGAATATTCCCAATTGGTTTATCCATTGGTGGACTACTCATGGACCCTCAGTAAAAATTTTACCTGAGCCATTTCTTCAATTAGAAAATTCTTGGAGACAGGTCTTAGCTATTTCTGTAGGTAGAGGAATATTTTCCTGAGAGTATAACTTTATATGAGAAATAGCTACCATTTATTTCTTTCTTGAATTTTCAATCCCTTGGATTTATAAATGGGAGGACCCGAATTTGGTTATACCCCTGATAATTTTTCTTGTTTATATCGAATCTATTATACCAAATTCTGGGATAAACTCATGAAAATTGACCCAGATACCAAACAATTATTTGGTCAAGAATTATTGGATCAAATAAAAGAAAAAATTACAGGTTATACTGATACTAATTCAATTACCCGAGCAATGGAGCCAAGTCCTTTCAGGCATATTGCCAGAAAACTACAAGTGCAATCAGGCACTATGACAAAAGATGAAATTATTGCTGCTTATATAGAGCAAGTTAAAGATTAAATTAAAGAGCATATTAAACAAGATCTTTCTATTGATCTCGATCAAGACAATGACAATGATAATGATAATGAATCATGTTCTTCAAAAGAAAATTCAATGGACTCTAATAATTCATTCCAGATAGCTGGTGAATCACAACCAATTGAAAAGCCCGAAAATATTCTTCAAAGTGTTTTAGACACACTCAAGCAAAAGAAGCACTGAGAAAAATACACCAGGTGTAGATCAAATAATTCAAGACAAATGTCAGAATCAAAGTGGATCCCACACAACAGTAAATTCAATGTTCAAAGATTACTGTATAAACAGTAAAATTCACTGTGAATTCACGGATGAACAGTAAAAATACTGTACAAACAGTAATTTCACTGTAGAAACAGTATATTCACTGTTCGGATTTCAAAAATCCTACTGTGTATAATTTAAAAATTTTGACGTCCGGCTGTCTATAAATATCCTCAATTGTGTAGCCGAGGATAAGAGCCAACTTTCAGTTTTTCTTTTCTTTAGTTTTGTTCACTCCTCTCTCTATTGTAAATCTCTACTACTCTTTTGTACATTTTAAATTTTAATAAAAGAAGAAGACCCCGAGGTATTCCTCATCAGCCTCTTCAGAGGTACCTTCCTTTTCCCTTTTAATTTTGTTCAGTCCTGACATAATATGTCAGGCTAATTTTCATATGTTGGTTGTTATCTTATCTTAAGTATTTGACGATGCATAAATTACGGCTTTTTGAACCCTTTCTTTCAAAAACTTTTTAATAAAAGGTTTTCTAGGTTCGGTTCTTTAAAGTTTTCAGGCATGTTATATTTAATTTATATTGCTGGCCTGGGAAGTACCCACTTAGCCGTGGAGTGAAAGGCGTTTAGGGGAAAAGAAAGGCATCATAGCAAGAATAAATTAAATATTTTCATTGACAGAAAATTTTAAAGGTAAAATTAAGTTTGGTCCAAAAACCTAGACTGCTGATTATTAAAATGATTTTACAAAGAAAGAGTTTGACTTTAATTTATGTATATTGTGGTTAGTGGCGGATCCTTGGGCTAATCGCGATCTAAATTTTGAACTCGGTTTAATGATAATGCAAACCAATAGAAATTTTAACACGGTGCTAAACCAATACGAAATTCCAACACGGTTTGGGCTTTGTATTAAGGCTATAGTCCAAGGTTTAGTGAAAATGGTATCAGAAAATAATAAAAAATTTATATAAAATGATTAAAATTAATGTTAAACATTAATTCATAAATTCGGAGTCATCTCTTAAAGATTTCTGATTTAATTATTTGTGTGAATATCATTAGAGGTCAGGTACTTATACGATTTGTGGATCGGCGTTTCAAAAATATTAAAAACTTAACAACGATTTTAAGATATAAATTTTATACTTTTCTTATATTAAAAACAGACGGTTGATGTCGAACCACTTGACATATCTTAACACTTGGGTGGAAATGATACTTTGCTAGAAACCAATCTTGATCTATAAGTGTAAATTAATTAATTGGAGAATTAATGATAAATTAAAGGTGTTTAATTATCTAATCCTAATTAATTTAGGACTATAATTTATACTTATTGTTAGCGTGATTGGGAAACTAAAGGGTCACACACTTAAGGATAATTAATTCGGGAGTAAATGATTGATAAGTATGAGATAATTATGAGTTAATTTATGAGATAAATTAACTGTTGGGCTTCATTGTAATAAGATATAAATCCTAGGAGTTAATATGTAATACATAATTAAATTAAAAGTTCTAATTATTAAATTCTATTCTAACATATCCAATTTATTTTCTAATGAAATTGGAAAATAATGTTTTTCCATAAAATATTTTCATAAATGACAATTTGAAAGAGATTGGGATTATGATGGATAGTGTGATATTCACGATAGATGTTAAATGTAATTTTTGTGCTTTTATTTAATTATTAAATTATATAATAGCATGACGAATAATTATCGAGTTAAGATTAATGTGATTGTGTAAGATTTACTTAATTCAAATTCAATGTTTGTAAAATTTTAAATAAGACTTGATTGTCTTGTCTTTCTTTATTACTTTGGATAAAATAAGAGTAAAATTCATATGAAACTACATGTGCAGTTCAAATAACGAAGTCCTGGATAAGGCTCTTGAATGCAAATTTGACAGTGCGGACCTTAAATGGTGGGCCTCAGATGGGAACTCCACGTGCACATGTGAAAACAACTAATCCGGTTCTATGTCGAGGTTGAGAATCAAATTAAGGTGAAGGAATTATTAGTGATATTAAATATTGCACCTAGTTATGTCATTTGTCACGTTTATAAAGGGAATAGATACAAATATACACATAAGTAATTTAAATTATATTAGTCAAGATTTATATAAAATGATTAAAACAATATGTTAAATTTATAAATTCGGAGTCATCTCTTAAAGATTTCTGATTTAATTATTTGTGTGAATATCATTAGAGGTCAGGTACTTATACGATTTGTGGATCGGCGTTTCAAAAATATTAAAAACTTAACAACGATTTTAAGATATAAATTTTATACTTTTCTTATATTCTGTATTAATTAATTAAAATAATTTGTGATACAAAATTAAATAAAAATTTTAAATTCCATTATAGGTTAATTACTTTCTTACCGAAAGTAAGGTAGAAAATTTGATAGGAACAAGGGTAGTACATTGTAACAAGGAATTTATTATTCATAGATAAAGAAGGCAGTAACATTGATGAAAATCACGGAAAGAAAGGTAACGTTTAATGTACTTATAGAACCACACATGACACACATTACATGAGATCCTTTAATGTAAGACAGTCATTAAAGGATATTTATTAAAGTAGTACTAGTAAAAAGTTTTGTTTCCACAGGCTGAATAATCAGGCTGAAACAGTAGCAGCACGAGCGCAATCACAATCATCATCATTACTTTTAATAAGCTGCCTCAGTGCAGTTGCGTCTTTACCGACGTATATCTCCACAGACTCTCCTTTCTTGAAGAAGATAAAAGTCGGCACCTTCGACACTTGATATCCATCAGCAACATTCTGCACATGCGTGCATGCTCAGCAAATAAATAAATGAAGAAATTATACTACATGATCAACTGGTAATTAAGCTATAAAAAATTAAGGCTGCAAAGATGCCATGGAAGTTAGAAAAAGAAATTCACCTTAAGTTCATCCACATCCACTTTGAGAAACATGACCCCGGGAAACTCCCTGGCGTACTGTACCACAATTGGGGTAATGCTAGTGCAATCATTAGACCCTCTAGATGCAAAAAACGCAACCACCTATGAAAAAGTGCACGTCATAGGTCTTATTATTAAAATTATAAGAGTAATTCTAGAGTTTTTTGGCATTTAATCATATAAGAAACTACTAGTAGTAATATTTTAGAGAGAGAATAAATAAACAACCAAATCTAAGAGACTGAAGCCCAAATAGCAAAAAAACAACTCATAAAATTCAAGATTAATTAGTACTGGAAATTAATAAAGCGCGGTCTAAAACTGCATGTACCAGCTTCTTCGATTCTTTGCCACGGATGAAATTATCATTCCACTCCCTCTCGGTGTGGCATTCGATCAGGTGCCCATGTGTTGGGCATCCGATCTTTTGTCCCTTTCCTGCATCCATAATTTTTCCACTCTCAAATTACAGAAAACCCACTAAAGATTTTGACTTTCTCTCGCTTTGTTTCTTTTGCGTAACCCTAAATGGCCCCTTATATAGCCATGATGATGGTTAGTGTATGTTTTAAAGTTGGTATATTATAGTAATAAATTTACACTTTTATATTTATGTATATTTTGTAATATAGCAATTTTTATTAATTTGATGTGATAAAGATTTTTTGAATAATATATATATGTGAGAAAAATCATAAATAATTATATGATGTATTTTTTTAAATAGTTATATTCGTAAATATCATTAATCGTAGTGTTTTACACTAATAAAATAGCACATAATGTCCGTAACTTGGGTCAATTAATCTTGTAAAAATATTGAATTTACTCACATTATATGAGTTTTTAATGTTATTTTTGATAATATTGGAAAAGTAAAAAAAAAATAAATAAATAAATTTACGCGTTTTACAAATTATCTCATAAATTTATATCATAAATTAACTGTCTCGGCTTACACATTAGATGACATTATAAATGACATTAAATGAAGTATAAAATGATGTCACTGACGTCATCCACTGACGTCATGGTTTTTATAACATTTTATGTTATTTTATCTTGTCACTTTTAGAATAGTTTGGGTTTTGTCACTATAACAAAGTGCTTAATATGTTGAATTATTTTTAGCCCACTTAATTTTATATTTTTTAATTAAATTTTTTTTTAAATTTGATTTTTAAAACTGTCAATTAATTTATGAGTTAATTTATGAGATACTTTATCAAAGTATCTCAATTTGCTTAAACATAATTCGAAATTTCTTAATCAATCGTTTGTACAAAGATGGGTTAGTACCAGTGAGAACGCGGGACTCAAATCTTGGGCACGCTGAATTTAACGCTACAACTAGATTGAGTACAAAAATCAATTTGGACGTGGTATAGCAAACTGTAATAGTTTTGGCCACATGTCAAGCGCTTCACTTCATCATTCCATAAAATAAGACTTGACGAACTCTTTGGCAAAGACTTTTCACTAAAAAATTCATATGAAACTGCATGTGAAGTTCAAATGATGAAGTCTCGGATAATGTAAATATTAACAGCGCGGAAGGACCTCAATAATGAATTCTTGGACGGGAGCATCAATTAATCAAGATTATCCATTTTTTAGGAAGTGAAAATTTTTAAATTTTGTTATACTGTTGTATGATTTACATTCTTACAGTAGTGTCATAGTAATCTTTGATTAATTTTTGATATAGTTGTATTTAGTTATCATGAATATTAAATTTACTCAAATTATATGAATTTTATATATTATTTTTGAAAATATTAGAGAACGAAAAATAAATAAAAAAATAAAAAATCTTCCCGCCTGTTGCAAACGTCATCACTGACATCGTACCATGACTGTCACTTATTCAGTATGTTTCTAACTAGTTTTATTTTATTTTATTTTAGATGTTATCTCTTTTTGGGACAGTTTGGATTTTGTCACTAAAAGTGTTAAATATGTTAAGTTGATTTTAATGACACTTAATTTTTTATTTTTAAATTAAAGGTTTTTCTAAATTTAGTTTTTAAAATTTATCAATCAATTTTTGACAAATGTTATTTAAAAGTAATTGTTAATGTTTAGAAACTCTCTTTATATTAAATTGATTAACATTTAGAACAGCATAAAACTTTCATAAATATTTATTTATCATAATCCCATTCTAATGTCCATATCATTTAAATATTATTTATTGAAAATTTTGTATGGAGATAAATTGACATACACTATTAGATTTGTAAAATTGTTTTTGATATAATTTTTGAAATTCTATTATTTAAAGTGTTTATTTTCTAATGAGATTGGAAAATAATTTTTCTCCATACAATATTTTCATAAATAATACAAAAATGATAATTTCGATGAGATTGGGATTATGATGGATAGTGATTTATGATTAGATACTAAATGTGGTTTTTGTGCTTTTATTTAATTATTGAATTATACAATAGCATAATGGATGATTATGGATTTAAGACCAATGTGACTCTGTATGATTTACTTGGTTCAAATTCATTGGTTGTAAAATTTTAAATACATCTTACGTGTCCTGCCTTTCTTTATTATTAAGATGTAATTCTTTTCTCATTTCAATCCCCTCGAATATAACTCGAAATTACTTTCGATCAATCAAGTAATGTATATAGAGAAAGGTTAGGAATAGTATTGAATATCTAAAATATTTAGATAGGATTACATCCTGTAATATACAAGACGGTAGAGATGGCGCAAAGGTGCAACCACAGATGAGATTTTCGAGAGTTGAAAACTACCCTTAAGATTTGGCCACCCAATTTCTTTTATGACGTTAGCAATGACATCATCGACGATGTCATCCGTTGACATTAGTGGTGATGTCATTGGCGGACGACAGCGGTGACGTCATCGATGACATCAGCAGATGACATAACCGTTTTTTTTTTTTAAATTTATTTTATTTCATCTTGTCACGTTTAGGGCAATTCGGGTTTCGTCACTAAAAGTGCTTAATAAATTGAAACCTTTGAAAATATTAATTTAATTCAAATGAGATTAGAAATAGATAATTTGTTTAAATTCTAAAATTTTAGAATTTTTCAGTGATATTGGAATTTAATAAATGTTTAAAAAATTTTGAAAATTGCTTCTAGACATAAATTTTTTGAAATTCTATTATTTAAAGTGCTTATTTTCTAATAAGATTGGATAATAATTCTTCCCCATAAAATATTTTCATAAATAATTCAAAAATAATAGTTTCAATGAGATTGGGATTGTGATGAATAGTGATTCATGACCAGATACTAAATGCGGTTTTTGTGTTTTTATTTAATTATTGAATTATACAACAGCATTAGGGATGATTATGGATTTATGACCAATGCGATTGTGTATGGTTTACTTGGTTGAAATTCAATAGTTGTAAAATTTTAAATATGGTTTGCGTGTCCTACCTTTCTCTATTATTCTAGGTGTAATTCTTTTCTTATCTCAATCTTCTTGAATATAACTCGAAATTTTTTGTTCAATCATGTAATGTATATTGAGATAGGTTAGGAATAAGATTGAATATCTAAAATATTTAGATAGAAGTACATTTGCAATGTACAAGAAGATGGAGATGTGGCGCAAAGGTGCAACCATAGAGGAGATTTTCAAATTTTTATACTTTTTAAATTGTCACTTTTAGGACAACTTAGGTTTTGTTACTAAAAGTTCTTAATAAATTAAGTTACTTTCAGTGACACTTAATTCTGTTTTTCAAACTAAAGTTTTTTCTAAATTTGGTTTGTGAAACCACCAATTATATTTTAATAAATGTTGTTCAAAATTATTTGTTAATATTTAGAAACCTTCTTTATTTTAATTTGATTAAAATTTAGAAAGTATAAAAACCTTTGAAAATATTTGTTTAATTTTAATGAAATTAAAATTAGAAAATTTGTTTAAAGTTTAGAAATTTATTATTTTTCAATAAAATTGGAATTTACTAAATGTTCAATTTTTTTTGAAATTGTTATTAATGTAATTGCTGAAATGCTATTATTTGAAGTGTTTATTTTCTAATGAGATTGGAAAATAATGTTTTTCCGTAGAATATTTTCGTAAATGACAATTTCAATGAGATTGGGATTATGATGGATAGTGTGATTCACGATTAGATAGTAAATGCCAAGCATTGCTTTTATTTAATTATTGAATTATATAATAGTATGATGGATGATTATGGATTTAAAACTAATGTGATTGTGTATGATTTATTTAGTTCAAATTCAATGTTTGTAAAATTTTAAATAAGACTTGCGTGTCTTGCTTTTCTTATTTTGGATGTAATTCTTTTCTCATCTCAATTTCCTTAAATATAATTCGAAATTTTTTAATCAATCATGTGTACAAAAATAGGTTAATACTAGTGAGAATACGGGGCTCTTGGGCACGCTGACTTTAACGGTACAACTAAATTGAGCACAAAAATCACTTTGGAGTGGTAAAGCAAACTGTGACTAATAGTTTTGGCCACATGTCAAGTGTTTCACTTCATCATTCCATCAAATAAGAGTTGACCAATTCTTTGGCAAAAACTTGCACTGGAAAATTCATTTTAAACTACATGCGAAGTTCAAATAATGAAGTCTCGGATGAGGCTCGTCAATGTAAACATGAACAGTGCGGAAGGACCTCAAATAATGAATTCTTGGACGGGAGCATCAATGCAAATATTGATGGTGCGGACCTTAAATGAGGACTCCCGTTGCAAATACATGCAATATGGGCCTCAGATGGGAATTTCACATGCGCAGGTAAAGACAGCAAAGCCTCCTCTCAGGACTTCAATTTAATATCAGTCCGGTTCTATCCCGAGGTTCAGAATCAAATTGAAGGGATTATTAATGATACAAAATATTGCAGCTAATACAATTGTGTCATTCAGGGAATAAATATAAATATATAAATAAGCAGTTTATGTAATGTTGATCAAAATCCATATTAAATGATTAAAATTCATAATCTATATAAAATCTATAAATGTTGGGTCATCTTTAACAATTAACAACCCTATAACAGACAATAATATCAAACATAATTCTCCCATTCTCTCTCTACATTTTTCGCTTTCTCTCTATACAATTTTCTCTCACATCACTATATATTGTCAAGATTTTAAAATTATTGCACTACTCAAATATGAAATACAAATCAATAGTAAAATTTAAACAATGTAACATACATTTATAACGATGATGTAAACAATTTTTTATAAAAGATTAATTTTTTTATAAAGATTTGCTAGCAAAATTTTGGTTTTAAAGTTAACATATTATGACGATAAATTGTTACGTATATCAAGGTGTATACACTCACTATGCACAAAATAACTTGAAAGAGAATGTGAGAACACACTTTGTGTCTGTGTATGGACCAAGAATTATCCTATACTAACCCACCAAGGTATATACACTCACTATACACAAAATAACTTGTAGGAGAATGCAAAAACGCACTTAGTACACTGTGCATAGTATTGGGTTTTGGATATTTACGTATATTAATTGTGTAATATGTGCTATCATAATTAATTGGTCTAATATAAAGTGATCTAATATGGTTTAAAATAAATGGGTATAAGCCATCTAATTAGTATGGACTTTTACGTGTAGATCCCTAAAATCTTATTTCCTATTTTATGCTGGGCAAAACTTGGGAAATAAAAAAAAAAAATCTCTATATATAGGTTATAGTTTTCAAATTCTACGTATGTTAACTTTTTTGACATTCCATCATCAGAAAAGTGAGAACATATTCTCTAAAATACGTACATAGTAATTTGGAAGATCAATAACCACAATATTCAAGAATCAAATCCGTAGGTTTAAGACTCACATTCGGATATTCAGTAATTACATCAATTCTTATGGATTCAGATATGTTTCCGCATCTAATATTTAATTTATTTTCTTGATGATTAAATATGAAGGATCCAAGTTATGATAACGTTGGCTGTCATAATATTAAAGTTTCAATTTGGTATTCCAACAAGTGGTATCAGAGTCTCTTCATGTTGAATCATTGAGAAATTAGTTTCCATAATCATTTCTAATGCTGTTGATATAATTCCTGGCCGGATATTTGTGCAACATGTGGTTCGATATCGTTGACAGATTATGATTTTATCGTGGTTTTAAGGTATAATCTCGATACTTTTCTTATACTAAGAATAAATTAATCAAGGTGATCCATCTTAGGACGTAAAAATTTCTAAATTCCATTACATGTTGTATGATTTACTTTCTTACAATAGTATCAGAGCAACTTTTGATTAATTTTTGATGTAGTTGTGTTTAGTTATCATGAATATTAAATTTACTCAAATTATATGTTTTTTTAATATTATTTTTTAAAATATTAGAAAGCTAAAAATAAATAAAAAATTTACTCGCTTGTTACGAATGTCATCACTGACGTCCTAAAATGACATCACTGCTGACATCATCAAATGACGTCAGTAGTTGACATCAGCGAGTATGTTAATTGAAATATATTTTATTTTATTTTATCTTGTCACTTTTAGGATAGTTTGGGTTTTGTCACTAAAAGTACTTGATAAGTTAAGTTAATTTTAATGACACTTAATTTTGTATTTTTAAATTAAAGATTTTTATAAATTTGGTTTTTAATATTACCAATTAATTTTTGACAAATGTTATTTAAAAGTAATTGTTAATATTTAGGAACTTTTTTTTATATTAAATTGATTAAAATTTAGAAAGTATAAAGCTTTTGAAAATATTTATTTACTTCTATTGACATTAGATGTGTAAAATTTAGAAATTTTAGAAATTCATTATTTTCAATAGGATTGGAATTTAATAAATGTTCAAATAAAATTGAAAATTGTTTCTGACATAATTTTTGAAATTCTGTTCTTTAAAGTGTTTATTTTCCAATGATAATGGAAAATAATTTCCCCATACAATATTTTCATAAATAATACAAAAACGATAATTTCAATGAGATCGGGATTATGATGGATAGTGGTTTCGATCAATCATGTAATGTATATAGAGAAAGCTTAGGAACATTATTGAATATCTAAAATATTTAGATAGAATTACATTTGTAATATATAAGATGATGGAGATGGCGCAAAGGTGCAACCATAGATGAGATTTTCAAGAGTTGAAAAATACTCTTAAGATTTGACAACTCAATTTCCTTTATGACGTGACATGACATCATCGATGATGTCTTCAAATGTCATCGATGACATCATCCATTGAGTCAGCGGTGATGTCATTTGTAGACCTCAGCTCAGTGACGTCATCGATGACATCAGCAAATTTTTTTTTTTAAAAAATTTATTTTATTTCACCTTGTCACTTTTAAGGCAACGTGAGTTTTATCACTAAAAGTACTTAATAAATTAAAACCTTTGAAAATATTAATTTAATTCAAATGAGATCAGAATTAGATAATTTGTTTAAATTTTAGAAATTTATTATTTCTCAGTGATATTGGAATTTAATAAATGTTAAAAATAGCTTACAAGTACTGACTTTCAATGCCAACGTATATCGATGATGTCAAATTGTACTTCTTATACACAATATAATTGACTTGAACTCGAAATTTTAAGATCACTCTGTAATGTATATAGAGATAGGTTAGAAATAAGATTGAACATCTGAAATATTTAGATAGAAGTACATTTGCAATATATAAGAAGATGGAGATGGCACAAATGAGCAACCACAGAGGAGATTTTCAAAAGTTAAAAATTACCCTTATAATTTGACTACCCAATTTTCCTTTATGATGTCATCAAATAATATCGGTGACATCATCGATGATATCATCAAATAATATCAGTGACATCATCCAGTGGTATCGGTGATGTAGTCTGCTGATGTCAGCAGTAACGTCATTTGCGGACGTCAGCGGTGACATCATCGATGACATTAGTAATTTTTAAAATTTTATTTTATTTTATCTTGTAACTTTTAGGACAATTTGGGTTTTGTTACTAAAAGTTCTTAATAAATTATCGAGATTGCACCTGACTCTTAATACACATCTATAAATTTTATAATTTCAATAGAATTAAATAAATATTTTCATAAGTTTTCTCCTAAGTTATTTTGTGTAATTTGATCAATATACCTAGAAACTTTCTTTATTTTAGTTTTATTAAAATTTAAAAAAAATAAAAACTTTTGAAAATATTTATTTAATTCTATTGAAATTATAAAATTTAAATGAATTTTGGAAAATTATTTTATAATGAGATTGGAATTTAATAAATGACCCATTCATATTTCATTTAAAATTGTTTCTAATAAAATTTTTGAAAATTGTTTAATTCTAATATTTAAAATGTTTATTTTCTAATGAGATTGGAAAATAATTTTCCTCCTAAAATATTTTCATAAATAATTCATAAATGATAATTTCAATAAGATTGGGATTATGATGGATAGTGATCTTGATTAGTTATTAAATGCGATTTAGTGCTTTTATTTAATTATTGTGTTGGCTCAAGAGCAACCTAAGAGGGGTGAATTATTGATGATAAAAAGCATTGAACCAAACTCCCAAACTTCTTAAGTTTGGATAAGATCCACTATACTGCAATGTTCAAAAGAATGTGAGGCAATAACCTTCTTGTACACAAAGTAAGATGCACCCTTGCACCAACTAAATTCCTCTAACTAAACCAAAGGGTTTTACACTACAACCTCACTTTTGTATACTTGTCATCCCTCCACTCTTACACTTGAAGATCACTCACTAGTCTACTCTTGCTCACACTAATTCTCTCTGTTTGAGCCAAGAGAACTATGCTACCCAAACCAATACAACCCACAATATTTTAGCCTATTTCTTTCATAATAGCTCTTACAACACATGTATTAAATGTAGTAGTTCCATCCATTAATATGATAGATCCTTGGACTATTTATAGATGAAATATGTGCTGAAATTTGAGCTCTAACGATCAAAAAATTAGCTGTTAAAAACACTGCCGTTAAAACTTAGGATTGCATGTTCGGACGTCCGAATCATCCGTATAAGTTAGTTATTAACAGCTAATTTTTTGATCGTTAGCGTCCTATTTGACAGAAACAACACATCTTGAACTCTTTTCTTCAGACGGTCTTGTGCATCCTACAACTTTTGGTTCGGACAGTCATATGTGTCCTACAGCTTCTGATCATGTTTCGGACGCTCTCTTGCGTCCAAGTTCCTTTCTTTCGGACGCTCTTCATCGTCCGTACGGTGTTGTTTAACTTTTGGTCATTTTTTTTATTGTTCAAGAATGATCAATTTCGTCCGAGCCTTCCTGGTCTGTACACTTGTATTCCAGCCATTAGTACGATTTGGTTATCATCAAAACATGATAATCATAATCGAGGTCCAACTATTGAATTAAATCCATAATCATCCATCATGCCTGTCTCTAGTTCGGGTATAATATGAATCATGATAAGATAAGATATGACCAATAGAGGATTTATCACCCCTTATAATAGGAGAGATATCCCAATATGACCACATGTGTATAAGACGATTCGAAATCTTTATAAAGTGGAAATAAAATTAAGAGTGTCTTAAATTCTATTTCAAGTGAATTGTATTTTGGAAAGAAGTAAAATTTGATTAATTCGATAAGAGTTGGCATTATATCTGTACTCTTGAGTTAATCGGGATATAGGTTGGTGAAAGGATAATAATTACAAGAGGAACTACTCACAGACGGTTGATGTCGAACCACTTGACATATCTTAACACTTGGGTGGTCATGATACTTTGCTAGAAACCAATCTTGATCTATAAGTGTAAATTAATTAATTGGAGAATTAATGATAAATTAAAGGTGTTTAATTTATCTAATCCTAATTAATTTAGGACTATAATTTATACTTATTGTTAGCGTGATTGGGAAACTAAAGGGTCACACACTTAAGGATAATTAATTCGGGAGTAAATGATTGAAAGGTTTGAAATAATTATGAGTTAACTCATAGATATTTACGAATGTGATGTTAAATGTGATTTTTGTGCTTTTATTTAATTATTAAATTATATAATAGCATGATGAATAATTATCGAGTTAAGATTAATGTGATTGTGTACGATTTACTTAATTCAAATTCAATGTTTGTAAAATTTTAAATAAGACTTGATTGTCTTGTCTTTCTTTATTACTTTGGATAAAATAAGAGTAAAATTCATATGAAACTACATGTGCAGTTCAAATAACGAAGTCCTGGATAAGGCTCAACAATGCAAATTTGACAGTGCGGACCTTAAATGGTGGGCCTCAGATGGGAACTCCACATGCACATGTGAAAACAACTAATCCGGTTCTATGTCGAGGTTGAGAATCAAATTGAAGGAATTATTAGTGATATTAAATATTGCACCTAGTTATGTCATTTGTCACGTTTATAAAGGGAATAAATACAAATATACACATAAGTAATTTAAATTATATTAGTCAAGATTTATATAAAATGATTAAAATTTATGTTAAATTTACTAAATTCGGATTTATATCTTAAAGATTTCTGATTTAATTATTTGTGTGAATATCATTAGAGGTCAGGTACTTATACGATTTGTGGATCGGCGTTTCAAAAATATTAAAAACTTAACAACGATTTTAAGAGATAAATTTTATACTTTTCTTATATTATGTATTAATTAATTAAAATAATTCGTGATAAAAATTAAATAAAAATTTTAAATTCTATTATAGGTTAATTACTTGCTTACCGAAAGTAAGGTAGAAAATTTGATAAGAACAAGGGTAGTACATTGTAAGAAGGAATTTATTATTCATAGATAAAGAAGGCAGTAACATTGATGAAAATCACGGAAAGAAAGGTAACGTTTAATGGAGGCATACATGTGTATTCAATGCATAATGTAAGGATCATTAAAGGATATTTATTAAAGTAGTACTAGTAAAAGTATTCAACTACTGAAGTCTGAATAATCAGGCTGAAACAGTAGCAGCACGAGCGCAATCACAATCATCATCATTACTTTTAATAAGCTGCCTCAGTGCAGTTGCGTCTTTACCGACGTATATCTCCACAGACTCTCCTTTCTTGAAGAAGATAAAAGTCGGCACCTTCGAATCTTGCATGCATATCATGTGTCAGAGATGCATGCATGCTCAGCAAATATCTAGATGTGTAAATTAGCACTACATGTCTCAACTAGTAATGTCTTATTACAAATGTAATCCTATCTAAATATTTTAGATGACATCACCATTCACCTTAAGTTCATCCACATCCACTTTGAGAAACATGACCCCGGGAAACTCCCTGTATACTGTACTAGTGAATGCATTAGATGTGCTAATGCAATCATTAGACCCTCTAGATGCAAAAAACGCAACCACCTATGAAAAAGTGCACGTCATAGGTCTTATTATTAAAATTATAAGAGTAATTCTAGAAGATTTTGGCATTTAATCATATAAGAAACTACTAGTAGTAATATTTGAGAGAGAGAATAAATAAACAACCAAATCTAAGAGATCGAAAATGAAGCCTAAATGCAAAAATTTAATTACGCAATTCAAAGATTAATTAGTCTGAAATTAATAAAGCGCGGCTCATTTCTAATCTCGCATGTATCAGAACCTTCTTCGTTTTTTGCATCTAGAGGGTCTAATGATTGCATTAGCATTACCCCAATTGCTGTCTCTTATACCCATCTAGATGTGTATAAGAGACAGACTCAAGGGGATTGAAATGAGAAAAGAATTACATCCAGAACAGAAAACCCACTAAAGATTTTGACTTTCTCTATTATAAGGGGTAATTTATCACTATAAGGGGCCATTTATATCTGTCTCTTATACACATCTAGATGTGTATAAGAGACAGTATATTATAGTGATAAATTACACTTGTATAATTCACATAATTTTGTGTTAACGAAAAACCGCATTTAGTATCTGGTCTCATTTTTTTGAATAATATATATGTGGGGCCAAATCATAAATAATTATATGATGTATTTTTTTAAATAGTTATATTCGTAAATATCCTCATGCTAATCGTAGTGTTTTACACTAATAAATTAGCACATAATGTCCGTAACTTGGGTTAATTAATCTTGTAAAAATATTGAATTTACTCACATTATATGATACACGAAATTTCTTAATCTCAATTTGCTTAAACATAATTCGAAATTCCTTAATCAATCGTTTGTACAAAGATGGGTTAGTACCAGTGAGAACGCGGGACTCTTGGGCACGCTGAATTTAACGCTACAACTAAATTGAGCACAAAAATCAATTTGGACTGGTATAGCAAACTGTAATAGTTTTGGCCACATGTCGAGCGCTTCACTTCATCATTCCATAAAATAAGACTTGACGAACTCTTTGGCAAAGACTTTTCACTAAAAAATTCATATGAAACTGCATGTGAAGTTCAAATGATGAAGTCTCGGATAATGTAAATATTAACAGCGCGGAAGGACCTCAATAATGAATTCTTGGACGGGAGCATCAATTAATCAAGATAATCCATTTTAGGAAGTGAAAATTTTTAAATTTTGTTATTGTGTTGTATGATTTACATTCTATCATAGTAATCTTTGATTAATTTTTGATATAGTTGTATTTAGTTATCATGAATATTAAATTGCCAAAGATAATGTTGCAAACGTCATCACTGACATCGTACAAATGACATCACTACTGACTTCAGTATGTTTCTAACTATTTTATTTTATTTTATCTTATCTCTTTTTGGGACAGTTTGGATTTTGTCACTAAAAGTGTTAAATATGTTAAGTTGATTTTAATGACACTTAATTTTTTATTTTTAAATTAAAGTTTTTTCTAAATTTAGTTTTTAAAATTTATCAATCAATTTTTGACAAATGTTATTTAAAAGTAATTGTTAATGTTTAGAAACTCTCTATATATTAAATTGATTAACATTTAGACAGCATAAAACTTTCGAAAATATTTATTTAGTTCTATGGACATTAGAATTGGAAAATTTATTTAAATTTTAGAAATTCATTATTTTTCAATGGGATTGGAATTTAATAAATGTTCAAAAAATTTTGAAAAGTTTTGTTTTTGATATAATTTTTGAAATTCTATTATTTAAAGTGTTTATTTTCTAATGAGATTGGAAAATAATTTTTCTCCATACAATATTTTCATAAATAATACAAAAACGATAATTTCAATGAGATTGGGATTATGATGGATAGTGATTTATGATTAGATACTAAATGTGGTTTTTGTGCTTTTATTTAATTATTGAATTATACAATAGCATAATGGACGATTATGGATTTAAGACCAATGTGACTGTATGATTTACTTGGTTCAAATTCATTGGTTGTAAAATTTTAAATAGTTCTTACGTGTCCTTTTTTCTTTATTATTCGGATGTAATTCTATTCTCATTTCAATCTCCTAGAATATAATTCACCGAATTTTTCGATCAATGATAATGTATATAGAGAAAGGTTAGGAATACTATTGAATATCTGTCTCTTATACACATCTAGATTGTGTAAGATACAACCTCTCTAGAGATATTTTATATCTGTCCACAGATGAACAGGGATTTTCGAGATTGAAAACTACCCTTAAGATCTGGGCACCCAATTTCTTTATGGCGTCGCAATGACATCATCACGATGTCATCCGTTGACATTAGTGGTGATGTCATTGGCGGACGACAATGGTGGCGTCATCGATGACATCGCAGAGATGACATCAACAGATTTTATTTAAAATTTATTTTATTTCATCTTGTCACATTTAGGGCAATTCGGTTTCGTCACTAAAAGTGCTTAATAAATTGAAACATTTGAAAATATTAATTTAATTCAAATGAGATTAGAAATAGATAATTTGTTTAAATTCTAAATTTTTAGAATTTTTCAGTGATATTGGAATTTAATAAATGTTTAAAAAATTTTGAAAATTGCTTCTAATAAATTTTTTGAAATTCTATTATTTAAAGTGCTTATTTTCTAATGAGATTGGAAAATAATTCTTCCCCATAAAATATTTTCATAAATAATTCAAAAATAATAGTTTCAATGAGATTGGGATTGTGATGTATTCATCCTATGATGGATCACCTTGATTAATTTATTCTTAGTATAAGAAAAAATTATACAACAAGACATTAGGGATGATTATGGATTTATGACCAATGCGATTGTGTATGGTTTACTTGGTTGAAATTCAATAGTTGTAAAATTTTAAATATGGTTTGCGTGTCCTAAATTTCTCGAGTTATACAACAAGAAGATTGAGATTAGAAAATAATTATTGAACAGAAAAATTTCATCATCTCTTATATAAGCATCTAGATGTGTATAAGATACACATCTAAGAAGATTAAGTGGGCTATGGCCAAAATTCAACATAAAGCTATACCTGTCTCTTAATACACATCAAACAATTCTATAAGAGACAATTGATTAAAATTTAGAAAGTATAAAAACCTTTGAATTGTCATTTGTTTAATTTTAATGAAATTAAAATTAGAAAATTTGTTTAAATTTTAGAAATTTATTATTTTACAATGAAATTGGAATTTAATAAATGTTCAAATTTTTTTTGAAATTGTTATTAATGTAATTGCTGAAATTCTATTATTTGAAGTGTTTATTTTCTAATGAGATTGGAAAATAATGTTTTTCCGTAGAATATTTTCGTAAATGACAATTTTCAATGAGATTCGTTTATTAATGTCTATGAGAATACGGGGCTCTTGGGCACGCTGTCTTTAACGGTACAACTAAATTGAGCACAAAAATCACTTTGGAGTGGTAAAGCAAACTGTAATAGTTTTGGCCACATGTCAAGTGTTTCACTTCATCATTCCATCAAATAAGAGTTGACCAATTCTTTGGCAAAAACTTGCACTGGAAAATTCATATTAAACTACATGCGAAGTTCAAATAATGAAGTCTGCGGATGAGGCTCGTCAATGTAAATATTAACAGTGCGGAAGGACCTCAAATAATGAATTCTTGGACGGGAGCATCAATGCAAATATTGATGGTGCGGACCTTAAATGAGGACTCCCGTTGCAAATACATGCAATATGGGCCTCAGATGGGAATTTCACATGCACAGGTAAAGACAGCAAAGCCTCCTCTCAGGACTTCAATTTAATATCAGTCCGGTTCTATCCCGAGGTTCAGAATCAAATTGAAGGGATTATTAATGATACAAAATATTGCAGCTAATACAATTGTGTCATTCAGGGAATAAATATAAATATATAAATAAGCAGTTTATGTTATGTTGATCAAAATCCATATTAAATGGTTAAAATTCATATAAAATCTATAAATGTTGGGTCATCTTTAACAATTAACAACCCTATAACAGACAATAATATCAAACATAATTCTCCCATTCTCTCTCTACATTTTTCGCTTCTCTCTATACAATTTTCTCTCACATCAGAACTATATATTGTCAAGATTTTAAAATTATTGCACTACTCAAATATGAAATACAAATCAATAGTAAAATTTAAACAATGGATAATTGCTGTCTCTTAAACAATTTTTTATATGAAAGATTTTTTTTTTTTTTTTAAGATTTGCTAGCAAAATTTTGGTTTTAAAGTTAACATATTATGACGATAAATTGTTACGTATATCAAGGTGTATACACTCACTATGCACAAAATAACTTGAAAGAGAATGTGAGATACACACTTATGTCGTGTATGGACCAAGAATTATCCTATACTAACCCACCAAGGTATATACACTCACTATACACAAAATAACTGGTAGGAGAATGATTGGGTAGTCAAATAATATTACACAAGTGTTGGGTTTTGGACATTTACGTATATTACATTGTGTAATATGTGCTATCATAATTAATTGATCTAATATAAAGTGATCTAATATGGTTTAAAATAAATGGGTATAAGCCATCTAGTTAGTATGGACTAATGTGTAGATCCCTAAAATCTTATTTCCTATTTTATGATGGGCAAAAGTTGGGGAATAAAAAAAATATCTCTATATATAGGTTATAGTTTTCAAATTCTACGTATGTTAACTTTTTTGACATTCCATCATCAGAAAAGTGAGAACATATTCTCTAAAATACGTACATAGTAATTTGGAAGATCAATAACTATTTTCAAAATCTCCTCCGTGCTTTATACACATCTATTCGGATATTCGATAATAACTTTAAAACCAAAATTTTGCTAGACAAATCGTTTACAATATAGACCGAATTTAATCTTTGATATACAATAGATGTGTAAATCCAAGTTATGCAACGTTGGCTGTTAATATTAAAGTTAATTTGTATAATCTACAAGTGGTATCAGAGTCTCTTCTTGTTGAATCATTGAGAAATTAGTTTTTAATTTGATTTATTATGTGTGGATACAATTAGAGGTCGGATATTTGTGCTTATGTGGTTCGATATCGTTGACAGATTAAGAGGATGTCATCGATGCCGTCACCGATATTGTTTGATGACATCATCGATGACGTAATAAAGGAAATTGCGTAGCTGAATTCTTAAGCTAATTTGAAAACTATTGAAAATCTGAATTATCTTATCACTTTTAGGACAGTTTGGGTTTTGTCACTAAAAGTACTTAATTTAGTTAAGTTAATTTTAATGACACTTAATTTTGTATTTTTAAATTAAAGATTTTTATAAATTTGGTTTTTAATATGGATACCAATTAATTTTTGACAAATGTTATTTAAAAGTAATTGTTAATAATTAGGGACTTTTTTTTATATTAAATTGATTAAAATTTAGAAAGTATAAAGCTTTTTGAAAATATTTATTTACTTCTATTGACATTAGAATTGGAAAATTTATTTAAATTTTAGAAATTCATTATTTTTCAATAGGATTGGAATTTAATAAATGTTCAAAAAAAATTGAAAATTGTTTCTGACATAATTTTTGAAATTACATTTATTTTAAAGTGTTTATTTTCCAATGAGATTGGAAAATAATTTTCTATACAATATTTTCATAAATAATACAAAACGATAATTTCAATGAGATTGGGATTATAATGGATAGTGGTTAGAATTGGTCATACCAAATGCGGATGGAAAGATGAATTATAAACATTGAGATGTGGTATAATAACATCCATGATGGTATGTCACTCTTATACACATCTAGATGTGTATAAGATGACATTTACATGGTAGGAATTCATACATTGTCAAATTTACACATTATCTCTGTCTCTTATACACATGTAGATGTGTATAAGAGACAGGTCCAAGTGTTGAAGACAGCTGTTAAGACACATGACGACTCAATTTCCTTTATGGCGTCGGCAATGACATCGCCGATGATGTCTTAGAACCGGACTGATATTAAATCTGTCTCTTATACACATCTAGATGTGTATAAGAGACAGAGATTAGAATTAGATAATTTGTTTAAATTTAAA